>DF358966.1:32658-84461 GCA_000787875.1 Solanum virginianum | reverse complement strand
CCTTTGTAAAATCCCTACTACAAATATTTTATCAATAAAACTACTCTTTATTCTCAACCTATGGAAAAACAATTAGAAAGCATGAATCTACAAAAAGAAAAAAAAGCCCTAGATTGAGTTGAACAAGCAAAATGATGTGCCAAAAGAGGTAAAAGCTGAAAATAAGAAGAAAATACCCTGATAAGCTTGAATATGAAGAAGAAAGGGAGAATGAGGTGGAAATGATTGTGTTGGTAAGGTGAAAGTGTTAAAAAGTGTGGTTCAAGGTTGGCCTTTAGTCACTAGTTGTCCAAAATACCATCACAAAGCTCCATGAGCCTATGTTACAAGCTTATAAAGTACTAAAGTGATCCTAGCCCAATTAGTCAAAAGTCCGGGTCATGAGTATATGGGAAAGCCTATGGTATTGGTCATTATGCATGGATGTCATTCGTGAGAGTGAGTGTGCTTGCACAGTCCCATGGTTAAATTCTGAAGTTATCATTAAGTGTTAAAAGGGTCTTCTTTTCTATGAGGGCATTTGCATTGCACTGTCAATATTTTACTTGTTTAGTGATTGTGGATTGTTAATGTTCCTTTGCTTGTCATAGTTAGGTTGTCAAATGCATTGATATGCCTTGGTTTGCTTAAATAGCTACATGATCTTGTTTTGAAAAAGCTGATATGGGTATCTGAGTTGGATTTCAGTGTGGTATGTGTCATTGGGTTAATTGTTATGTGTTGCTTTATTATCTATTTAGATTGAGTCATCGCTTGAGGATAAGAAATAATACTAACTTAAGGGTGTTGATGTGCTGTCAAAATGCAATATATTTGATACTTAAAACTTAGGATTTTGTGTGTTCTCAATGTGACTTTTATGGTTTTTATGTGTTTTTACAGGGAAAGCAGTTTGGCACAATTTTGGGAAAAGTTGTAGGTTTTGCTCTTTTTTTGGACATACGAGACCATCTACGAGTCATAGCTCAGTGTACAAATCCTAGAGGTGGTCCCATAGGGATTTCCAGTTCTTAAAGCGCAAGATCTGATAACTTGAAGGTCAGCCACACGAGACCCAATTACGACCCGTAGTACCCTCCACGAGTCGTAAAGCGATGTCCCATAGTGATTTCCAATATTGATTGAACTTGGACCAAGAAAGATAACTAAAGACTACGAGAGGTTAATATAAGTTGTAGAGCTGACTATGACTCGTAATGGTGTTCTATATCAGTGAAGTTCAAAATTGAAGAGGCTGACCACGAAATCCCAATTACGGCTTATGACACTCATTATGAGTTGTAATTGTGACTTGTATCAGGCGCCAACTAGTTTTTCTAATTAATTTAGGACTTGCTTGTAAATACTATATATAGTATATTTTAGGTTTTTAGCCGTAAGTTTTACATATATTAGATAGAGCACGAAATTTTAGAGTATTTATCTTAGGGTTTATCTTTGGAGACTAAATTTTTGAGATTAGATTCACTTGTGGATTCATTACATCTTTCAAGCTTTTGATTTTAAATACAAAATGGGTTTTATTGTTCTTTAATATCTTTGGGTAAGTTCCTAACTATGTCTTTCATATTCAATGTTCATTCATTTGTCCAAGCTATGATTAGGTAAACCCACAACTTGGGGTTGTGGGAACTATGAGAATCTAACTTAGAAATCCCCAGATTATTTGCAATTCTTGAGTTAGGTATTTGCATGTATTAGCCATTTCTCTTTATTTTTGCATGTTTTCTAATGGTGGTCAACATTAGATCTTGCCTGTCATGATCCCAATCGAGGTAGTGATGAACAGGAAAAGGGATTGGTTAACAGAATTCGATGACGTGTTCTCGTCTAATCAACCAAACCCCGCCAAGGAGAGGTTGACTGGAACAATGGGTAATGATTAGTTTTGCACGCTATGGAGACCAACCAAGTTCCATAGTGAAATTTTACCTTCGCCTTCAAAAGAAGGCTAGAGGAACCTAAATAACCATCTTGCATGCAATGTCCTAATTGAGATTTGTGTTATTCAGGGAGATTAAGTTTGCGACTCATGGGGAACACAATTACCCAAGTTTTCTCCAATTTGATTGTGTCTCCTTTTTGTTAGTTTAGTTTAATTTTCTACCAAACCTTGCAAACTCTCCCTTTTTGAGAGTTGAGTTAGTTAATTCTTGAATTGTCTATTGGTGAAACAAGTTGCAAAGTCCAGTATTCCCTATGGGATTTGACCCTAACCTTGATTAGGTTTTTACTTTGATGATCATTTTAATCTTGAAATAGAGGTGTATCTTGAGCGTGATCATGATGCTTATATGTATTCTATGAAAGACTTTTCTTAGTCCTTATTCCTCCTTTTATGCTTGTCGTATGTTGATGATAAGATGAAAGTCCCATGTCCCTATCCTCCCCATAGTGCTAGTCATACTTACCCGCCCCTTAGACATTATTTACTATGTGATCATGCTAATTCTCTTCCCTACAACATCCCATAGCATGAGTCTAAAGCCCCATTTCCCCTAGAATTTATGTATTTGTTGTTCAATTATGCTTTTGCAACCTAGGATGTGCAAATGATATGCTAAGAGGTTTGTTTGGGTTTTCTTCGGGATTCTCATTCGCCGTGTCATGTCTAGGCCCTAGGCTTGGGATATGACAACCTTGGTATCAGAGCACTAGGTTTGTTAATGATCCTCGAAAATCCAACATACCATATAAGTCTTGTTCATGATTGTGAAGCGCACCACAACTATGAATAGGAGGCTATGAGGCATTTTAGGAAATGGTTCACTTCTTCATAATTTATGTTGTGCTTTAGACTTTAATAAGGTCTCCTCTCTCTAACGGATAGTCTTTTGCGCTTCTAGATCATGCCGCACAAAAGAATGGCACAACGAGCTCCTACACCCAAGGGTGATCCGGCCCCTTCGATTCCTCAAGATCCCCCAAAGAGAAAAGGGGTCACGCATGCTAAATATTAAAATGTCACTGCTATGTTAGCATAAGCCATTACCAACCAAATAAATGAAGGAGCCTAACATTCTCATTTCTTGCTCCAGCCTCAAGGGTGGGAGACTTTACAAGGATGGACCCTCCAGAGTTTCATGGCTCCAAAGTTGAGGAAGACCCCCAAGAGTTCATTGATGAAGTGTACAAAGTGCTTGCTAGTATAGGGGTGAGTTCGAAGCATAAAGCTGAATTAGTGGCCTATCAACTTAAGGGACTTGCTCAAATTTGGTTTGCACAATGGAAGCTTGAGAGGGAGAATGATGAGCCTATTCTCATGGGAGGAATTCAAGGTTGCCTTCCTCAACTGGTTCTTTCCTATTGAATTAAGGGAGGCAAATATGATGGAGTTCATGAATCTTAAGTAAGGCTCTATGAGTGTTAGGGAGTATTCCCTTAAGTTCAACAAGCTTTCAAGATATGCTCCTCACTTGGTTGCCGACTCTAGGGCAAAGATGAATAAAGTTTGTGTGAGAGATATCCAACTTGGTTAATGAAGAATGCCATATCGTTATGCTTGTTGTTTAAATAGATTTGTCTCAACTCATGACTTATGACAAGCAACTTGAAAGGGAGAAGCTTAGGAAGAGAAGGAGTGGGAGTCCAAGAAGGATCAGATTGAGGATAGGTTATATTTTAATATTGCTTTTAGGCCTAAGTTTCACAAGGATGGGGTGACTAGCCCAAAGTATCAAGGTGAGTATGTTGGTGGTCAAGCTCCTCCTACATGCAAAAAATGTGGAAGGTACCACCCGAGAGATTGTTTAGCCAGTTCAAATGCATGTTTTAGGTGTGGTGTGATGGATCATAAGTTGAGACATTGTCCATGGATCCCTAAGAACTATAAGGATAATCATTGAAGATCTCAGTCATACCCCTCTAAGGGTCCCTAGACTTAGTATGGTGCTTCACCCGGTATATCATGAATTCCCCTTATGTGATAATAAAATTGGGGTAGATTGTCTTCATGTTTGTTATGATTGATGTTTCGGTGTAAGTGGTTGAGTTGGATGTTGGTGGAAGGGGTAGTTTCATGTTAAAACCTCACGCATCATTTAGTTTAGTCTTGACTTGTTGTTTGTTGTGCATGCATATTCATGGAGTATGATTTGATTGAAGCCCATGTGCAATTGAGTGACTATGTTACTTGTGCTTTTAAAATGATATTCATTGCTAAGAACTTTGAAATTTTCATGAAACAATGTTTGACTTATCTTATTAAATTTACGATGGGTTGATAAATGTTACTCAACTTATTAATTCACTTCGAGGACAAATTTTCCCGGGGGTAGGGTGGGGGGTGGGGGGATATTGTAACACCTTTCAATGTAGCTCAAAAAGAACCTATGATACATTTTTTAGATATCTTAAATTTCGTATAGAATTTTGCAAATCCGACTTCATATTCTTGTTCATAGGGCACAATTAGGTAGAAAAACGGTTAGCTACAAGGTATAGGTTGCGCGTGTCAAAAAAATAATCATTTTAATGAAATTACGCAAAATAATAGGGTCTGCGACAAGTCCCGCATCATGGACTTGCCGCGTCATAGGTAAAAAATTCTCGAATTCTCTCTATTTCAGATGGGGGCATTTGGGTAATAACCCTACGAGAATTTCACATTTTTTAAAGCCATTTATGCCATAGAACACAAAGAAATACTCTAATAAATCCTCTTCAATCTTCTTAAATCTTCCATTCTATCTCAAGCTTTTTCAAGAATTCTTGTTGGAATTCCAGAAACCAAGTGGAGCCCAAGTCTTCTTCAAGTTCCTCTCAAGAAAATCTCAAGTTTAAGGTATGGGGGTCTTCCATCCATGGGTCCTTCCACCCATGGAGCCCCAAAACTATTTTTATCAAATTTCTTGATTCTAATGACTAATTCTTTATAGGTATCTTCTACTATCACTCCCTTGCATGAAATATGTTGGGAATTTATTGGTTATTGATCTATTGATGCATGAGCTCCTACTAACAATTGAGATTATGATATGCTTATTATATTAAAGATTTGTAAACTTTCACATCTTTAAAGACTTGAAAATATTATGAATTTTTGAACGATTTTCATGACACCCAAATTAGCGTTTTGAAGTATGTTGGTGGGTTGTTTGAATGACTTCTTAAATAACTTTAGTGTACCCCTATCATGTTCTTTACCCTTGAATTCTATGATTTTAAGCTTAAATACATATACCCACCATGTTTTGACTAAGTTATATGGCAAATTTCTTGTGTGATGAAGGCTTTATGATAAGACATGTGATTTATGAATGTTGTTAATGTTGAAGGGAAATTAAGCATGGTATGAGTTCGTGAGAATGTTAAAAATGATATGACGTATTTTATTTGATATTATGATGTGATGGTTTAATGAGCTAGTTTATGATATTCAAAGCTGTAAATGTTGTAATACCATGAGACACTATAAAGTTAAGGATTGTATGAGATGAATTTCATGTTTCCACATCTATGTTTTGAAAGTTGATATATACGATTGTGATAGGTTGTTTAAGAATGATTTAAATTGATGATATTCACTATATGTCTTGAAGTAGGACTTTTAAATAATGAGGAAGGAAGGCTATGAGACATTCTATGTTTATTATTGACTTATGAACAGTTTTTCTATATAAATGAATGTTGACGGTAGAGGATGTCCCATCTATTTAATGAATGAATGTATTATGGTAGAGGATCCAATCTAAGTAATGATAAAGGAGCTATTTTATGACTTTGACTTTATGATATCAATGGGTTGGGGATTGGATAAATTGCCCTCCCACATGAATTGGAATGATTGAAACGCCCCAAAATGTGCTTTGAAATGCCCATAATCATAATTTTCATATATCTCAAAATTCGTCAATGATATCAAAAATACGACTTTATATTCTCAATTAGGGGGAAAAATTGAGTGGAAAATAAATATAACTTAGATTTTAGAGGACCCATAGCAAAAAATAATTTTTGCTAATTTTTGATTTCCAGAGAGCATTCGCACCCTGGCCGCGACCACCAAGGGCGCAGAGTTGTGTAATTTGTTATGCAAACCAATACAATATTTTCCTTACTTTTTCTATCTTGGCCAAGGGCATTGGGGGTCATAGGCCCATGCTCATTTAAACATGAAATCTCTCATACTTAGCATTTTTATAACTCTATATCATTCAAAACCCTCTTAAAAACCTCTCCAAGACTTAACCAAAATATCTCATTCGAATTTTAGGATTTCAATCTTAATTTTGGGACTCAAGGATCCAATCCAAGCTTCAAGTCTCCTCCAAGCTCAACTCAAAAAAATCTAAGTTTAAGGTATGTGGGTTTCATCCATTGGGTCCTTTTACCTATAGAGTCCAACCTTCCTATTTTATGAAAATTGCATGATTTTAAGTTGTATTTCTTAGGGGTATCTTCTATTATGGATTATGAACATACATTATGTTGGGATTCTATCAAGTAACTATTGACTATGCATGAATATCTATTTTCAAGTTGATTTCTTGAGTTGATCTATGTCTATTGATATTATGCATGAGTCAATCGATGAGAACCATGATTTATTATGAAGTTTTGATGTGAAATTCATGATACCCAAGATGGGGTTTTACTATGATATTGGTGGGCGGATTTGAATGATTTAAAAATGCATTGATCTACTATTCCATGATCCATACACTTGAATTTGCATGATTTTGAATATGTATTCATATGTTCTCACCAAGTGTTTGATAAAATGCCATGACAAGAATTCTTAATCGATTGATGGGCTATTGCAAGCTTTTACATGTCAAGTGATTTCAAGATGTTTATGGGCTTTCAAACATGTATTAAATTCATAAAAATATCTATGATTTTCCAACTGACAAGTTAAGCCCTATTTCAAGATTTTTACCTTTTGTGAGCTATTCATGTTAAAACAAGGGTTCACGTATAATTATTCACTCTCATGCTCAAGTTAGGCTCGTAAATAGAGGTCAAGCATGTTTCAATAGCTACTCATGTCATGTTTTCAGGTTTTTTACAAGTTATACAAGATATGATTATTTTAAGTATTAAGTATGAGTCAATTTAGCACCGATTAAGGCTTAAGATGGGGGATCGAATCAAGGGATCCTTATATAAAGTCTTTTGTCTCTAAATCATGTGCTACATAAGATGAATTATTATACCCTTGCCATACTAGTGGATCCATCTAGTCATGTTATCATGTGTGGTTTGCCTTGACAAGTAGACCACACCTAGCTGGGGGGTGTCATGTTCGTCCACTTGACTGAGGGGGTGTCATGCCTTGGATTCCAAGTTGTAGCTACTTGGTCTATGTCAGTTAGGCTCTCTTGCCACATGTATGTATGATATATGTATTATGCAAGCTAAATATTTTACAAGCATGTTTACCTCAATCGTTGATCATACATGGCATATTGAGATTTTACCTATTGTCTATATCTTATGCATTTAGATTATATTGGCATATACCTTTGTTGCATTGTATCCCGCATACTTAGTACATGCAAATATACTAACACATACTTTATGCCTGCATGATATCACCATGTTGGGACCGAAGCTCCATTTTATCATCCTCCTCCTCTATGTGGCTAGTTTGGTCCTTAGAAGCAAGCTTTAGTGAGTCCTCAATTCTGAGGACAATACCTACTTATTTCATGCTATGTTGAGACTCTTTCTCTATGTTGAATACTTATTATTATAAGGGTGAGCATGGTGAGTGTCTTGGCTCTGCTCCATTCTAAATGTAGAGGTGTTGTTGGATATTATGTATTCATGTTTTCGGATTGACTTGTCTTATGTTTTCTATATTGATAAAGGATTTTGCCTTAGTATCAATTTCCCTTCTATTACATTCAAATCTTGTATATGTTTATTTTACTTCTGCAACTAAGAATGTGTGCATGTTACGATCAAAAGCTTGACTGGGTTGTCTTAGGACTCCTCATTCGCCATATCACATCTAGAGCCTAGGCTTTGGTCGTGATAAACTTGCTATCAAAGCACTAGGTTGTTAATGGTCCTCGAAATCTAACACACCGAGTTAATTAGAGTCTTATTCATAGTTGTAAAGCGCGCCACAACTATGAGTAATAGGCTATGGGTATTTTAAGAAATGTTTCCCTTCTTTGTTATCTATGTTGTGTTTTAGGAGTAAGGATACGACTTTTTCCCTCTAACGGATGCTCTTTGCTATTCAAGATCATGCCGATTCCAAGAGAAAGACTAAGGAGAGCTTATACACCCGAGGAGCAACTGAGCCCTTCTACTCCTCAAGCTCCTCTAGACGGGGGAGTGGCCTAAGATGAGTTCTGAGATGCTATTACAATGTTGGCCCATTTTATGACCAACCAATTGAACCAAGGGGCCCAAACTCCTCATGCTCCTACTCTGGCCTCAAGGGTGAGGGACTTTACTGGAATGAACCCTTCGGAGTTCCACGGATCCAAGGTTGATGAGGATTTCGAAGAGTTCATCAATGAGGTGTATAAGGTGCTATCTATCATGGGGGTCAATTCGGAGGAAAAAGCGGAGTTGGCGGCCTACTAACTCAAACGGGTGGCTCAAATTTGGTTCACACAATGGAAGTTGGAAAAGGGGAATGATATTGCTATCCCTTGGGAATAGTTCAAAGCCTCATTCTTCAACTGGTTCTTTCCTATCAAGCTAAGAGAGGCTAAGATGATTAAGTTTATGAATCTTAAGCAAGGTTCTCCCATGATCTTGAATTGGCGGCCGTGGTATCGAGCTAAGAGAGGTTAAGATGATAGAGTTTATGAACTCAAGCAAGGTTCTATGAGTGTGAGGAAGTATGCCCTCAAGTTCAACAAGCTTTCCAAGTATGCTCCATATTTGGTGGCCGACCCTAGAGCTAGAATGAACAACTTTGTGTTGGATATGTCCGACATAATTATTGAAGAATGTCATCTGCCATGCTAGTGAGTGACATGGACCTATCTCGGCTCATGATTTATGCTGAGCAACTAAAGGGGGAAAAGCTTAGAAAGAGAAGAAGTGGTGAGTCCAAGAGGACATGATTTGAAGGTGGATTCCAAGGTTCCAAGGGTGGCCGATTTCCTCAAGGCCATAAGTTCCAAGGCTAAGGGTCATCCAATGCTCCTAACAAGAGGATTTCTAATGATAGGGTCTCTAACCCAAGATTCTAATATGGTAATGGTGGAATGACAAATCCTAGATGCCTAAAGTGTGAAAGGAATCATAGTGGCCCATGTTTGAGAAATTCTAATGCTTGCTTTGGTTGTGGTGAAATGGGTCACAAGGTTGTTGATTGTCCTCATGCTCAATCCAAAGCTAGAAATGGTTGTCCTCAAGGCGAAGGTGCTAATGTGGGCCAAAGAGGAAGGGGAAGTCATCAAGGGGATGCTCCAACGCAAAATAGATTCTGTGCTCTTCAAGGGGGGCAAGGAGCATATGAGGTGCCCGACATTATTGCTGGTATGTTAAAGGTTTTTGATTTTGATATACAGGCATTGATAGACCCAAATGCCACTCTCTCTTTCATTGCTCCTTTTGTTGCTAGAAAGCTTCATGTATCTCTCAAATTGTTATGGGAACACTATGAAGTGTATACCTCTGTTGGTTAGTCTATTGTTGCTAAACGAGTTTATAAAAATTATCTCATATCTATATTGCATAAAGTCTTGCCTTGTGATTTTGTTGAGCTTGACATGGTAGATTTTGATATTATTCTTGGGATGGATTTGTTATATGCATATCATGCTTCTATTGATTGTACAACCCGTAAGGTGAATTCCAATTCCCTAACGAACCCTTCTTGAGTAGGAGAGTAGTAATGTGGTGGTCAAGGGTAGATTCACTTCTTGTCTTAAAGCCCAAACGTTGATTTCTATGGGTTGTCTTTATCATCTTGTAAGGGTTAGGGATGTTGAGTCTAAAGTCCCTTCCATTGAGTCAGTTTTGGTGGTCAATGAGTTTATTGATGTCTTTCCCGATGAGCTTCCTAGTATTCCTCCCAAAAGGGAAATAGATTTTGGTATAGAACTCCATTCAATTACCCAACCTATTTCCATTCCCCTTATCGTATGGCCCCGACAGAGTTGAAGGATCAATTAAAAGATTTGTTGGAAAAGAGTTTCATAAGGCCTAGCAAGTCACCTTGGGATGCGCCAGCGTTGTTTGTGAAGAAAAAGAATGGTTCCCTTAAGAAGTGCATTGATTACTGATAACTTAATAGGGTTACCATAAAGAACAAGTATCCTCTACCAAGAATTGATGACCTTTTTGATCAAGTTTAGGGGGCTAGTCACTTTTCTAAGATTGATCTTCGGTTCAGGTACCACCAAGTAAGAGTGAGGGAGTGTGATATTCCCAAGACGACTTTCTGAACTAGGTATAGGCATTTTGAATTTATGGTCATGTCTTTTGGGTTGACTAATGCATCGGCTATATTTATGGATCTCATGAATAGGTTTTTTAAACCTTACCTTGATATGTTTGTGATGGTCTTTATTCATGATATCTTAATTTATTCCCATAGTGAGGAAGAACGTGTGAATCATTTACGGGTGGTGTTGCAAATCTTAAGGGAGGAGAGATTGTATGCTAAATATGACAAATGCGTGTTTTGGTTGAAAGAAGTTGCATTTTTAGGGCATGTGATGTCGGGTGATGGCATTAAGGTGGATCTTAAGAAGACAGAGGTGATAAGAAATTGGCCTAGACCTTTGACTCCGATGGATATTAGGATTTTCTTAGGTTTAGCGGGTTATTATTGGAGGTTTATGTGTGGTTTCTCCTCCATTTATTCCCCTATAACTATGTTGACCCAAAAGAAAGCAAAGTTTATTTGGACCAACGAATGGAAAAGATTTTTCAAACCTTGAAAGATAAGCTTGTCTTCGCCCCAATTTTGGCCTTACCGGAAGGATTAGAAGGGTTTGTGGTTTATTCTGATGCTTCAAGAATCCGTTTGGGGTGTGTTAATGTAAAATAGAAAGGTTATAGCATATGACTCTAGATAACTTAGGGTGCATGAGAAGAATTACCCTACCCATAATCTTAAATTAGCGGCCGTGGTATTTGCTTTGAAATTTTGGCATCATTATTTTATGGGGTTCATGTTGATGTGTTTACTGATCATAAGAGTCTTCAATATATGTTCGCCTAATAAGATCTTAACTAGAAAAAGAAGGTGGTTAAAGCTACTTCAAGATTATAACATGAGTGTGCATTACCACCCCAGCAAAGTTAATATTGCGGTCAACGCCCTAAGTAGAGTGTCCATGGGTAGTCTAGCTCATATTGAGGATGGTGGCAAAGAGGTGGCTAGAGAAGTCCAACGATTGGCTAGGTTGGGGGATGAAGTTAAAAATGGTGGTATGGTGGTTGTTGATGGCTCTAAATCTTCTTTGATTGAGGAGGTAAAGTCAAAATAAGATCTTGACCCCTCTTTTCTAGAGTTGAAGGCCTTGGTGAAGGATGGTAAAGTAGAGGTTTTCTCCCAATGGAGAGATGGTACCCTTAGGTACCAAGGTAGATTATGTGTGCCTAATGTTGATGGCTTAAGGGAGATGATCTTGAAAAAGGCTCATATTTTATCCTATTCTATTCACTCCGGTTCTACAAAGATGTATAGAAAATTGAGGGAGGTGTATTGGTGGGGTGATATGAAGAGAGATATTTTCAAGTTTGTATCTGGTTGTCACAATTGCCAACAAGTGAAAGCCGAACATCAAAGGCCGGGTGGCCTAGCCCAAGATATAAAGATTCCTACTTAGAACTGGGAAGAGATAAACATGGATTTTGTGGTTGGGTAGCGTAAGACAAGGAAACACTTTGACTCTATTTGAGTTATGGTTGATAGAATAACAAAGTTGTCTCACTTCCTATCGGTTAAGACCTCTTATGGTGCCAAGGATTATGCTAAATTGTATGTTCATAAGTTGGTTAGGTTGCATGGGGTACGTCTATTTATTATTTCGGATCGTGGTTTCAAGATCAAACATGTTTCAATAGCTACTCATGTCATATTTTCATGTTTCTTACAAGTTATACAAGATATGATTATTTCAACTATTCCGTATTCACTTCACATTTTTGGAGATCCTTCCAAAAGGGTCTTGGTACCAAGGTTAAGCTTACCATTACTTTCCACTCTCAAACGGATGACCAAGCCAAGAGGACTATCCAAACTCTTGAGGATATGCTTAGAGCTTGTGTTTTGGAGTTCAAGGGTAGTTGGGATGAACATCGTTCACTTATTAAGTTAAGTTACAACAATTGTTACCATTCAAGCATTGACATGGCTCCCTTTGAATCTCTTTATGGTAGGCATCGTAGATCTTCGGTTGGGTGGTTTAAAGTAGGGGAGATGGCTTTGTTAGGCCCAGACTTGGTCATGGAGGCAATGGAAAAGGTGATATGATGAGGGAGAAATTGAAGGCAGCCCAAAGTAGACAAAAGTCCTACTCCAATGTGAGGAGAAAAGATCTTGAGTTTAAGGTTGGCGATTAGGTTTACTTGAAAGTCTCACCCATGAAGGGTGTGGTGCCGTTTGGAGGGAAATGGAGCCCAAGGTTTGTGGGTCCTTATAGAGTTTTGAGGAGAATGGGTAAGGTTGCATATAAGTTGGAGTTGCCTATGGAGATGAATATGGGTCATCCGGTCTTTCATGTGTCCATGTTGAGAAAGTGTGTGGGTGACCCAAGTGCTATAGTGACCTTAGAGGTTGTAGGTGTTGCAAAAGATAATTTGACCTATGAGAAGGTCCCAGTGGAAATTTTGGATAGACAAGTAAAGATGTTGAGAAACAAAGATGTAGCTTTCGTCAAGGTATGTTAGAGGAACCAATAAGTTGAAAGTGCCACATGGGAAGCTGAGGCGTATATGAGAAAGTTATACCCACATCTCTTCCACTCTACTCAAGTTGAAGGTAATAATTTATGTCCTCTATATGATTTCAAGTCTTAAAAGTTTCATCCCTTATGTCATCTTGCATGCATTCATCTTTATGGTAAAAAGTTCATGGTAACAAGTTTATGGTAATTTTTGACATTCATGTTGAGATTTGTGAAAATGATGTTTAAATGCATTTGTTGCATTCATGTCGGCTGAAATCTTCATGATTACCTTTCTTATATATATTTCTTTGACATTCGAGGATGAACGTTCCCAAGGGGGAGATATTGAAACGCCCTAAAATGTGCTTCGGAATGCCCAAAATCATAATTTCCATATTTCTCAAAATTCGTGCGTGATATCAAAAATCTAACTTCATATTCTCGATTAGGAGTAAAATTTAGTGGGGGATGGGTATAACCCAGATTTTAAAAGATCCATAGCGAAAAATAATTTTCATTAATTTTTGATTTCCAAAGAGCATCTGCGCCCTGGCAGCGACGCGCTAAGGGCGCGGAGTAGTGTAATTTGTTATGCGCTATAGGTCCGCATCACTCTAGGGATGTGGACCAGTACAATATTTTTCTTACTTTTTCTATCTCGGCCAAGGGCATTGGGGTCATAACACCATGCTCATTAAATGTGAAATCTCTCAAACTTAGCATTTTTCAACTCTATATCACTCAAAACCCTCTCAAAAACCTCTCCAAGACTTAACAAAATATTTTATTCAAATTCTAGAATTTCATGCTTAACTTGGGGACTTAAGGATCCAATCCAAGATTCAAGTTTCCTCCAAGATCAACTCAAGAAAACCCAAGTTTGGTATGTGGGTTTCATCCATTGGGTCCTTTCACCCTTGGAGTCCAACCTTCATATTTTTATGAAAATTGCATAATTTCAAGTTGTATTTCATAGGGGTATCTTCTATTATTGATTATGAACATAAATTATTTTGCGGTTCTATCAAGTGACTATTGACTATGCATGAATATCTATTTTCAAGTTGATTTTATGAGTTGATCTATATCTATTAAGATTATGCATGATTCAAGCTACGAGAACTATGATTTATTGTGAAGTTTTGATGTGATATTCATGATACCAAGATGGGGTTTTACTATGATATTGGTGGACTGATTCAAATGATTTAGAAATGCATTGATCTTACTATTCCATGATTCATACACTTGAATTTGCATGATTTAGAGCATGTGTCCATATGTGCCCACCAAATGTTTGATGAAATGCCATGTCAAGAATTCTTAAGCCATTGATGGGCTATTGCAAGCTTTTACATGTGATGTGATTTCAAGATTTTTATGGGCATTCAAGCATGTATAAAATTCATGAAAATATCTATTATTTTACAAGTGAAAATGATTTCAAGATGATTTTGGGCTTTCAAGCATGTATTAGGTTCATGAAAATATCTATGATTTTACAAGTTACAAGTTAAGCCCTATTTCAAGATTTTCACCTCTTGTGAGCTATTCATGTTAAAGCAAGGGTTCATGTATGATTATTCACTCTCATGTTCAAGTTAGGCTTAAAAATAGAGATCAAACATGTTTCAATAGCTACTCATGTCATATTTTCATGTTTCTTACAAGTTATACAAGATATGATTATTTCAACTATTCCGTGGGAGTCAATTTAACACCGATTGAGGCTTAAGAAGAGGGCTCGACTCAAGGGGTCCTCATATAAAGTCTTTTGTCTCTAAACTATGTGTTACTATAGGATGAATTATTATACCCTTGCTATACTAGTGGATCCATCTAGTCATGTTATCATGTTTCGTTTGGCTTGGCAAGTAGACCACACCTAGCGGGGGGTTGTCATGCTCGTCCACCTGACCGAGAGGGTCTTGCCTTGGATTTCAAGTTGTAGCTACATGGTCTATGTCAGTTAGGTACTCTTCCCACACGTATGTATGATGTATGTCATATGCAAGCTAAATGTTTTACAAGCATATTTACTTCAAGCATTGATCATACATGGCATATTGAGATTTTACCTATTGTCTATATCTTATACATTTTGATTATATTGGCATATACCTTTGTTGCATTTCATCCCACATACTTAATACATTCAAACATACTAATGCATACTTTATACTTGCATGATATCACCATGTAGGGACCGGAACTCCATTTGATTATCCTCCTCTTCCACATGACAAATTCGGTCCTTTGAAGCAAGCTTTGGTAAGTCCTCAATTCTGAGGACAATACCTACTTATTTCATGCTATGTTGAGACTCTTTCTCTATGTTGAATACTTATTATTATGAGGGTGAGCCCGGGGAGTGTCTTGGCCTCTCTCCATTCTAAATGTAGAGGTATTATTGGATATTATATAATCATGTTTTCGAATTGACTTGTCTTATGTTTTCTATGTTTATAAAGGATTTTCCCTTAGTCCCGATTTCCCTTCTTTTACATTCGAATTTTATATGTATTTATTTTACTTTCACAACAAAGGATTTGTGGGCACCTAAGTGACGGTGTGTGGCTGCGTCTGGCCACCCTCCCTCTATGGGGTAGTCTCCTCAGCAATAGTGCTTTGTCCCCAGGGGCCAGCACCCCTCACGTGCTCTACCCCTTAAGCACATCATATCTTTACCTTTCATCTGGATGTCCTCAAGGCAAGCTTGAGCTCCTCTTGCTCAGTCATCCTTACCTAAAATCGTACAGCATCGAGATCATTATCTGGACGGGGCCTCTCCCCATGGGAAGATTGAACAGGATCCTCAGGAACTAAAAGATCTACCACTGGCACTGGAGACGTAGTTGATGGTAGTGCAACCGATGATGCCAACACTGCTGTCATGTCGGCCCAGAGTCGTTGGATCTCCATTTGATGGGCTATCAAGTCTTATGGTTGGGTCATGCACAAGCTCTACTGTACCTTCTTCTCGAAGACATCAATATGGGCATCCATGATAGAGATACGATCCTGAATAGTAGCGACTATGAATGCCTGCATATGACCCTTCGAGTCTGAAATAGCCTGGTAGACCCATGGCCTAATCTGATGAACAAGCTAAGTCCACTGCGACTCAGCATCAGATAACCTCTGCGCTAGGGCCTGTATAGATGCAGCGGACACATAAAGCATGCCCACTGGAGTATCCTGTGGTGTCGTGGTCTGTGGTGCAGGGATAGAAGTAGTGGGCCCCCTATCCTCATCTGCCTCTGGCTGCAATGGCCTCTCCTCAGTAGCAGCAATAGTGGTAGTGGTAGTCTGTGAACCCTTAGGTAGTGGCACTGGGGTGAACATCTCAAGCATAGGAGAAGGCTGTGCTCATTGGAGTACCACTAGGTTTTCTTCAGCCTTTATCTGGCTAGGATCCAATCTATGATGGGGCTCAATTAACTGGTCTAGTTGGTGCAAACTCTCTACCCTTGACTCCAAATAGAGCTTGTATATCAAGCAAAAGAATGAGATAGAGGTAGACCTCTTTAGTGCGGCCTCATGAATCTGCTCGGTAATAAGGTGGGCCCAATCAATATCATAGCCAACTAAGATGCTGGCAACCAAATCACGCGCTCTAGAGTCAATGTATTATCAGCAAGTGTAGGCTAGATATGTGAATGAACAATCACCCACCAAAACTTGGCACGTATATTGAGCGAAGCCTTGACAAGAGGGTCCAAGTGAGTGGTGACCCATGCAGGTTCCGGACCTTGCTCAACAATATACCCAACCACCTATCTCATCAAGGTGGATTGTCACTTTGGATCTCTCATAACAAGGGGTCCCTCATCTGCCCCACCCTGTAGTCAAACTTTGCAATGGATCTGAGCATAGGGAACTCTGGTCCAAAAAGCATCTGGCAAATGATGGTCTCTGATATATCCGCCTGCTGACCCCTCACTCTCATCTTAGTTAGTCTAGCCTGAATGAGGGCTTCTTCCCCTTTGGAAGAGGTGTTGTATATTGTGGCATCATATAAGGCACAAAACCCCCTCACCATGGTCAGGGAGCATTTCCCAAGAGAGTGTGTGAGCCACTGAAGCCCCTAGTGAATCATCGTGTCCTGGAGACAGGGGACACAATCATGTCTGTCGAAGACGACTATGGGCTCCTCATATATGGAGCGGGTAGGCTTGCCCCACTCTTTATATTATCAGCCCTTTGTGTAGATGTCGCGCACACCCGCGATACACCACTGACTAGTAACGACATCAAGTGGAGATAGTGATGATCACGGTACGACGGAGGACTCTGTCTTTGATCCGTCCTCAGAGCCTCCCTCAGATCTAGAATCCTCCCTAGATGGAGTCATCTATGGTAGACCGCTCTTATCACTGTCTCCCTCATTAGACTGGGGAGTGCGAACGACAAAAGCCTGAGTCTGCCCAACTTTGGCAGCAGCTCTAGTCTGTGGTCAATCCATATTTGGGTTCAGGCTGACACCCAGCTCCTGTAGTGAGCCACTCAGTGTAATGGCCTTCTCATCATTCAAAGACTCATCTCTGTGCCTTCTCTGTAGGGCCCTGACCTCATCACATTTGGCTTTTGGGGCCATATTACCTGAAACATGGACATATATACACCTTGGTTAGACCAATAATAAAAACTTGGAATGCAAAAATAATTTGAATTCAATTGCAGGAGGGTTTTATGAAATCACCTTTATGGGGTTGTAGTTGGTACTATGAGCCATAAAAAGCTTTTGTAAAGTAGTGGTTCAAACAATTTTAGTCACTGGAAAAGTCTATAAGACTAGGCACAACTTGTAAAGTGATTTACGAGTTATAGATTGGGTCATAGAGATTTCCAGTGAGTACATCTAATTCCAGGCAAGGATCTACGAGACCTATCTATGAGCCTAAAGTGATCTACGACTCATAGAAGGTCTTGTCTGATGGATACTGAGAAACTTCAAGTTTCTAGAATCTTGGACCACAGGCATTATGACTTATAAAATATTCCACGAGCTATAAAGGCCACTCGTGGACAAGAAAACTTAGTTACCTGAGTTTCTAAGCCTATCATAACGGACCCTAAATGACATTTTTTTGACAACTAATTTACCAACATCGAAGCAAAACACACACACCCAAATGATTTCCATACCAATACTAATACTCCAACATGTTCTACAACACATATACCCCATCGAAAGTGATTAAACATGTTTACTCTAGAATTCTGACCACTTATGCTCAACTTCAGCAAGATTACACATCTATATCATCTCTCACCAGTTTACATACAAAATCAATAAATCACATATGATGGGTGAATCAATAGGCATAAACAACTATTCAAAATATGAAATCAAGGCAACGATAACCAATTCCAGATTTAGACCATTATTCAAACTTGGGCAACCCAATTTCAAATAACACGATTAATATCAAACATGGATGTCATGTCTAAACACCATTCCCAATATAATTTCCAATTAAATCATCCAAAATAAGGCAAATTGAAGGTTTTAATTTAAGCAAAAACTTACCAAGATGTGTGATTAAGTTGAAGAAGATGAAGGAGGTGTTTAGGCACTAACCCTAGGTTACCGAAAGCTTGTCGGAAAATGGGTGTTTGACTGCCATCAGTGGTCGGATTTATGTGGGAGAGGGGTTGGCCTGGTTAATTTTGTAAATTAGGTTAACAATGGAGTCAAAATAATTTGACCCTATTATCTATACCTTGACCGGTTCAACTGAAAGTTAATGGGCTTGGACTCTATGAAACCTCGATTACGGGTCGTAGAGTATTTTATGGCCCATAAACCATGGTTTTGTAGAACATCCAAACCCAAGATTTTAGGACTGGATTTCATGGACCAGTCTACTAGTTGTAAAGTGATTTACGACTCGTAAAGTTGGTCGTAGATACTTAACACTTAGAAATTTTTTTAGGAAACTTACCTGGGATCGACGAGCCCCATTCACGACTCATATATTGATCTATGGATCATAAAGTTCGCTCGTGGACTAGAGTGCATAATTTTTCTCCTCACTAGAAATCTCTGTGAGATGGGGTATGGGCCGCAAAGTATTTTACGGCCCGTAGACTAAGTTATAAATGCACTTCTTGATGCTCTTCTAGTCTCAGCCAAAAATGGGTGACTTAACCTATACCTGCATATTTTTCATAGAACACACTATTATCCTATATGAAACCAGCACTATGTCCAAAATTGCAATCAAAATATAAGAAAACAAACTACCTATGAATCGAAAAATTGAAAATAAACCTATAAGTATACAATTACATCAAAAACCTTAGGTTTCCTCCCAAATAGCGTCTGATTTATTATTGCAGCACAGCTTGGAAAAATTGTTTACTCAAACTTCATCAATTGCCCCGACTTCTCTTTTCAAATCATCTGGATGCTTCATGGACTATAGATATTGAAGATGTCTTCTTCGTTATTTAATCTAAACCTGAGTTGACCAGCTTCCATATCCACTATTTCTCACCCAGTGGCTAGGAATGGTCTTTCTAAGATAATTTGGACGTCGAAGTCAACTTTGCAATCTAGGATCACAAAGTCTGCGGGGAGTATGAACTTCTCAACTTTGACCAACAAATTATATAGTATCCTTACAAGCTTCTTCACTATGCGATCTACCATTAATAACCTAATGCTCGTTTGAGTAGGGGGTCCCAAACCAAGCTTCTTATAGACCGCAAGGGGTATTAGATTAATGCTGGCACCTGGATCACATAGTGCCCTTGTAAACTCTACGTCTACAATAGTACAGGGTATGGTAAAAGCACCCAGATCTTCTTGTTTCTAAACCAAGGACCTCATAGTAATAACACTGCAATACTGAAGCTCTTGGGAGAACTCTTGACTCATAGTGCCTTTCTTAGTGACCTAGTCCTTCATGTACTTAGCATACCCTGACATCTTCTAAAATGCCTCAATGAGAGGAATGTTGATGAAAAGTTGTTTTAGCACTGAGAGAAAGTGCTTGAATTTGGCTTCCTCCTCCCTCTTTTTGATTCATTGAGGGAAGGGAGGAGGAGGACTAGGAATGAGCTTCAAGTTTCGTGCACATCAGTAGCTTCACTCACCCCATCCTTGCCACGATCTTCTCCAATCCCCGCATCCTTGGCCGCTTCCATCTCCTCTAAAAAATCTTCCTCATCAACTGGCATAGGAGGATCAATGGTGCTTTTGCCACCCCGAGTAGTAACCACTATACACTACCCGTCATTTTTAGGATTCTGAACTGTGTTGCTAGGAACTGTACCCCTTTGACGCTAATTAAGTTGAGTTGACACTTGACCGACCTGTTGTTCAAGTTGTTTGATAGCCACAAAGTGAGACTGATTTATATTGGAAATCTTTGATTTCATGCCCTTCAAAGTCTCATCTGTGTCTTAGCTTTCTTCAATAGGCGATCAAACATCTCCTCAATTTTGGAATTGCTTGTTCCTGCGTCATGATTATGTGGTGGCATATAAGGACCATTTTTGAAGCCTTCTCTATGACCCCATTCTGCATCTCTCTCTGGACCTTTGTTCTTGTCATAGTAACCTCCATGGTTTTCCCTATAAGCTCTATCTTTATTGAAGTTCTGACCTTGGTTTCCTTGAACTTGGCGCCAATAGTCTGACTGATCAACATCAAAAAATGCATTCTCATCATAGCCCTCTCCCATTGCTGTCAAAAAATGCATATTAGAAATACATTCAGTGCAGGTGATGATGATCATGCGATGGAGAACTCTACCTTTGATCTATCCTCAGAGCCTCCCATAGAGTTAGACTGCTCTTCAAATAGAGTCATCTGTGATCGCCCACTCCCATTGCTGTCTTCCTCCTCAGAGTGGGGAGCACTAGCAACAAGAGCCCGAGTATGCGCAACTCTGGTAGCGACCCTGGTCTTTGGTATAGCCGCTTTTGGGTTCGGTTGGACATCTATGATCTCTAGTGAACCACTCAGCTAAGTGGTTTGATCATCATACGAAGTTTCATCCCTAAGTCTCCTCCACATAGCCTTAATCTCTACATATTTGTCTTTTGGGGCCATAGTACATTAGGTCCACGAGCCCTATTCACAACTTGTAGTTTTATCTATGAATCATAAAGTTGGCTCATGGGATGAAGTGCATAATTTCCTACTTACTGGAATTGTCTACGAGGTAGGGTACAATTCATGAAGTGTTTTACAACCCATAAACCCTGTCGTAGAGACTCAACTTGATGCTCTTTCTCACCCAAATTGGCTAACTTAGTCTCATTCCTACATACTTCTTCATAAAATACACTATTACCCTATATGCGACTAACCCAATGTCCAAAATTACAACCAAATCACAAGAAATAAACTACCTTTGAATCAAAAACTGAAACTAAAGCTATAACTACACTATTATATAATAAACCTTGGGTTGTCTCCCAAGTAGCGCCTGATTTATTGTTGCGGCTTGACTTGGATACATTGGTTACTCAAACTTCATCAATTGCCTAGACTTCACTCTTTAACTCATCTGAATGCTTCATGGACTGATGGATATCGAAGACAATGTCTTCGTTATTAAATCTAAACCTGGGTTGACCAGCTTCCATATCCACTAGGGGTCATCTAGTGGCTACGAATGGTCTTTCTAAGATGATTAGGACGTTGAATTCAACTTCGCAATCTAAGGTCATAAAGTCTACAGGGAATATGAACTTTTCTACTTTCACCAACACATCATAGAGTATCCCGACAGGCTTCTTTACCATGTAATCTGCCATCAACAACTACATGCTAGTAGGAGTAGAGGCTCCTAAACTAAGCTTTTTATAGACCTCCTGGGGCATCAGATTAATACTAGCACCTAAGTCACAAAGTGCCCTTGCGAACTTTACATCTCCAATGGTGTAGGGTTTAGTGAAAGTACTTAGATCTACTCTTTTCTGAACTAAGGACTTCATAGTGACAACACTGCAATGTAGAAGCTCTTGAGAAAGCTCCTGACTTATAGTGTACTTTTTAGTGACCAAGTCCTTTATATACTTCACATACCCTGACATCTTCTCGAATGCCTCGATGAGGGGGATGTTGACTGACAACTACTTTAACATGGAGAGGAACTGCTTGAACTTGCCTTCCTCCTCCCTCTTTTTAAGTCTCTGAGAAAGGGAGGAGGAGGCATAGGGTCAGGCTTAAACCTCTGTGGCGCTTCTGCTCCTTCACTCACCCCATCCTTGCCACGATAATCTCCTTTATTCGCATCCCTTGCTGCTACCATCTTCTCACAAACATATTCTACATCAACCGACATAGGAGGGTCAATTGTGTTTTTTCCACCCTAAGTGGTGACCGCCATATAGTACCCTTCATTTTTTAGATTTTGTACTATGTTACTAGGTAGTATACCCCTCTAACGCTTATTTAGTTGAGTTATTACTTGACCAAACTATTGTTTAGGCAGTTTAATAGCCACAAAGAGAGACTCTATTTTCTGATTAATGCTTAAAATATCTAATTTCATACACTTTATAGTCTCATCCTACGTCTCAACCTTCTTTAATAGGTAATCAAACATCTTCTCAATTTTGGAATTGCCTGCACCTGCGTTATGGTTGTGTAGTGGCACATAAGGACCATTTTTGAAGCCTTCTCTGCAACCCCAATTTGTATCTGAACCCTATTCCTATCATGATATCTTCAGTGGTTGTCCCTATAAGCTCCATCTCCACCAAAGTTTCAAACTTGGTTTCCTTGACCTTGGCGCCAATAGTCCTGATTGGAACCTTGGGCATTGGTCTGAAAACCCCCCGTCTGATCTGCAACAAAACAAGCGTCCTTATCATAGTATGGATCCTCGTACATAAGTGCATATCGAGGTTGGTGAACCACTACATTCACTCTTTCTTGGTTCTGCTTTATCACCACATCCATGTTTGTGCAAAGCTAAGCAAGCTACTACATAATTTCTTCATTAAATTTGGCTTACTCTGACCCCATACTGACAGCACATAAACTCCTTGTGGAAGCTCTATCCTAATGCCTCCATGCACGATTTGTTTTTACCACTCTTTCCATTTGCTCCGCTATCCTTGCAAATGGTTGATCTAGAAATATGCCCCCCATGATAGTATCAACATATGCTTGACTGTTCTCATCAAGGGCACGCTAAAAGATCTTCACCAAGGCATGATCAATGATCTTATGGTCAGGTATGCTCCTTAGACATTTTGTAAATAGCTCCCAAGTAGTGCTTATCGAATCAACAAGAAGTAACTCAAAGTTGGTAATCTGGTCCTTTAACTTGAGCTTCTTCGATCTAGGGAAGTACGTCTCCAAAAAGGCCTTCTGCAAGTCTGCCTAGCTAATAACTGAACTTTGCAGGAGCTTTGATAGCTATAATGCAACATTGCCAGTAAGAGACAATGGGAAGATATGGAGTTCCACAACATCCATAGATAAATTTTGCATTCCCATCACACTTTTACAAACAAATGCCACATTATGCAGGTGGCTATGTGGATCCTCTGATGGTAAACCTGGAAATAGCCCAGTATTTTGCAACATCTGAAATAAACCACTTAAGATTATGAACTTTGTGTCTGCTGGTAGTGGTGGCAACCCAATAGCTCCAGTCACCTCCATAGCCATATGATTCAACTTGTACTGATTCCACTGGTAAGTATTAGAGTTTAAATCCAGAGGCTGTGGAACATCCTCCAAAGGAGGTGGGCTCTCATTCTTATCATCATCATTATTGTTCCTATACAGGGCTCATTGGCCATATTGTTGGCATTGTATTGAGCCATTCTTTTTGTAGTTTGGTAGATCTCTACATCAAATGTAGTTAAAGGCTTGCCTTAAATTCGAGTGTTGGGAATACACTACTCATACACCCTGCAAAGAACAAAAACAACAACAAAAGTAAAATAAAGGGATCTAAGGATTAATACTCGAACTACTAATATTCTCTAAGTGTAGCCGTATTCCCTGGCAACGATGCAAAAGTCTTGATGTCTCCTAAGTTAAACCTCCTTTTTAGAGGATAAAGCAGTCGTTGTCAAGATAAAGAACCTAACCATAATTAGGGTCGATCCCACAAGGAATACGTAGACTCACAAAAATTCACCAATATGCAATTCGAGTAGTTAACTGACTCAATTCCCCAAAAGGGGGAGGTTTGCAATAATCAATGAGAAAATAAACTAAACTAACTATCATAAGAAAGAAAATCAATAATAGAGAGCAACTAGGGTATTGGGTTCCTCATGAATCCCCAACTCTGTATTACCGGATAACCTAATTCTTGTCTAGTGTATAGCATGCAAGATGACAATTTAAGTTCACCAAGCCCTTTGGTCAAAGGTGAGAGGCGAATTTCACTATGTGACTTGGCCCATCTCTATAGTGCGCATTACTAACCATTACCTATTAGTCCTAATACAACCTTCCCTTGGCCCAGTTTGGTTGATTAGACTAGAACATATCGATCAAATCTGTTAATTAATCTCTTTTCTTATTCATTACTACCTTGGTCCAGTTAGTAACACGAGGCAGGTTCTAATATTGACCACCGTAAAAAAACATGCAAAACAAAGAGAGTTAAATAATACATGCATATACACCTTATCTGATTTTACTTTGTTAGCTCTTCATGGTTCCCACAACCTTAGTTGTTGATTTAGCTACTCATGCTATATGTAGATGAAGAGATTATGAATTGAGAAGACACAATTAAGCACTTATATAATTGAATTAAGAACAAACAAATCAAAATTCAATGAAAATCACAAGCTTGAACATTGAATTAAGGCACAAGTGTTCTCAAAGACTCTCACAATTTTCTCTCTAAGAATATTGGTTCTTTGAGCATTTAACCTAAACTACACAAACTGACATGAAACTGATGAGAACTTCTGAAAAAAAACCTAAAAAACCTATTTATAATAATTAAAAAGAAGTCCTAAACAAATTAGGAAAACTCATTGGTACGCCATATGAAAGGTACTTTATGACCCATATTGTCTTCTACGGCTCGTAGTTGGGGTCTCATAATCAGCTGCTGAAATTTTGGACTTCACTTATATGACACCCCTTCATGACTCGTAAAGTGGGTACGACTTGTAAAGAGGGTTTCATTGATAACTTTCCTGCAAGTCTACTTCTTCGATCCTTAAGGCACGAAAGGTATATCATGATTCATGTGTATAGTATAAATACTTAGAATATATGCGTGGGGTGTCACGTTTCATTGATAACTTTCCTGCAAGTCTACTTCTCCGATCCTTAAGGCACGAAAGGTATTCTATGACTCATAAACTATTTTACAACTTATCAACATATTCTTAGACTTCAACTTCAGCAAATAGCCCCTCATTGGGTATCCTCACAAAACCTATCTATGACTCATAGAATGCTCTAAGAGCCGTAGATTATCTTGTTCAATAGCAAAAACCAGCAACTTGTATAATTTTTCTGCCAAAATCATGGCCAACATGTAATCCTGCAAATCTAAACACAAAACACATAAAATCCATAAATATTACATTGAGAACACACAAAATTCTAAGTTTTAAGCATTAAAAGTGCTGTATTCTGGCTGCACATCACATAGCTATGCGAATCCAGGCAAGTTATTTCATGATTTATTCATTGATCTTTGCTTGCTTTGGACTAACATTGATAGCACGTGAACTTTTGGTAGATGCTCTGTCTCTTTGCCACCATGGATGATTAGTCTTGACTACTCTTTCAATTCAATCTGATCCTTACAAATGATTGATCTAAGAACATACCTGCAGATAATGTCAGCACAAGCCTGACAATTCTCATCAAGGGCATGATAGAAGGTCTTAACCAAGACATCATCAACTATCTTATTGTCAGGGATACTCCTCAGACATTTGGTGAACCGCTCCTAAGTAGTACTGAGTGAATCACTAGGAAGTTGCTAAAAGTTGTTGATCTGGTCCTTCAACTTTAGCTTCTTCAATCTAGGGAAGTTCCTCTCCAAAAGGGCCTTCTATAAGTCTACCAACTGGTGATCAAACTCTGTGGGAGCTCAGATAGCCATAATGTTGCATTGCATGTAAGAGAGAATGGGAAGACACAAAGTACCACAACATCTGTAGATAAATTCTGTGTCACCATCACACTCTTACAGACAAATGCCATATTGTGTATATGTCTATGAGGATCCTCTGATGGTATGCCCGCAAATAGCCAATGGTTCTACAGTATCTAAAGTAATTTACTCAAGACTGTGAGCTTTGTGTCTGCCGGTAGTGGTGGCAACACAATAGTTCCAGTCACCTCCATAGCCATAGGATTCAACCTATATTGGTTCAACTAGTAAGCATTGACATTACAATCTTGAGGCTGTGGAGCAATGTCCTCCAGAGGAGGTGGGTTCTCATTCTCAGCATCCTCATTATTGTTCTTGTTCAGAGCTGCATTGGCCTCGTTGTCTTAGGCCATTCTCCAAAATGTTATATGGACCTCTAAGGAAAACGGAGTTAAGGGATTGCCTTAACTCCATCTATGTGAAAGGACCAATACCCAAATTACTATAAATTAACTAAGTCTAGCCGTATTCCCCAGCAATGGCGCCAAAATCTTGATGTCACCCAAGTTACACCTCTCATTAGAAGATAAAATGGTAGCTGTCAAGAAATAGAACCTAGCAAAGTTTAGTGTCGAACCCACAAGGAATACATAGACTCAAGAGAGTTCAATGATCATAATTCAAATAGTTAACCAACTTACTTCCCCAAGGGGGGGGGGCTTGCAATAATTAAAGGAAAATAAAACTTAACTAACACACACAAGAGTGAAATCAATATCGAGAGAAACTAGGGTATTATATTCCCCATGATTCCCCAACTCAGTATCACCGGATAACCTAATTCTTTTTTAGTGTGTAGCATGAAGGACGGTAAGTTATGTTCACCAAACCCTTTCAAAGGTGAGAGGTGAATTTCACTATTTGACTTGGCCCATCTCCATAGTATACATTACTAACCCTTACCTATTAGTCCCAGTACAACCTTCCCTTGGCCCAGTTTGGTTGATTAGACGAGAACATATCAATCGAATCCTGTTAATTAATCTCTTTTCCTATTTATTACTACCTTGGTCCAGTCAGTAACAATAGGTAGGTTCTAATGTTGGCCACCATCAGAAAATATGCAAAACAAAGAGAGTTGATTAATACATGCATACACGCCTTTCAAGAATTATGAATTATTTGATTTTATATTGTTAGTTCTTTATGGTTCCCATAACCCTAATTGTGGATTTAGCTGCACATGTTTTGTGTAGATGCAAGAATTATGAATTCAAAAAGCATAATTGAACACTTACACAATATAATTAAGAACAAGAAAATCCAACTTCAATAAGAATTACAAGCTTAAAGATGAAATTCAAACACACGTAGTTCTCAAAGACTCTCCAATGTAATCTCCCAATTTTCTCGCTCTAAATTACTGAGTTCTCTGAGTACTCGGTGAAAACTTATGCAAAATAAACTACAAAACCTATTTATAGTAAGTAAAATATAAGTCCTAAACAAACTAAGAAAACTGGTCGGCATACCTGAAATGAACCTAAAAAGTGCTCGAAAATGTGCCTTGGAAGTGCTCGAAATTATAATTTTCATATATCTAAAAATCCATGAGTGATATAAAAAATCTGACTTCATATTCTTGTTCAGGGGGTCAAATTTAGGGGGGAAAAAGGGTCTAACCCCAATTTTAGATTCACAATTTTGAATTTCAAAGTTGCAATTTCTAGTGGTTTCTGCGTGTTGCTTCCGCGACACGCATTGACTTATTTTTGTTCCAGTGATTTCATTTTGGTCCAAGACTTTTAAGTCTTGGGCCTAAGCCTTCCCACATATGAAAATACCAATAACTAGCTATTTTCACCCTCACATCAATCTAAACAATCCCCAATACTCACTCAAATACTTAGACTTATATTTATCTCAAGATTCAAGTGCCAAAACCCTCTCCGGATCTTAAGGAATTCAACCAGGCTTCAAGTCTCTATCTTCAATCTTCATTAGCTTCATCTCTAAAGATAAGGTATGTGAGTTTCTTTCATGGGTTTCTTTCACCCATGGTACGACGTCATGTTAGGCCCTAGGCTTGGGTCATGACACAAGGAGAAGAAACTAGAGTCCTAGAGAGGTTTTGAAAGACTCTAGAACATTATGGATAATACTTAAAGCTCCTTAGAAGACTCTAGAACCATGTAGCCAAATCTTGGAAGAGTGTTAGAAAAATCCTAAAATGTAGAGTATTCTAGAATTAGAGACTTATATATAAATATTGAGGGACTTGTAAAGTAATCATTATTTACTTTTTAACCCCTAGTAAGTAGTATAAATAGGAGAGCTCTCATTTGTGCAAATCAACCAAAAAGTTGTAAATAATTTCCTAAAGTTATAAAGTGATCTAGTTGAAAAGGGTTACTTGAGCTTAGAAGATGGTGAAAGAATTGTGAGTAAGTTGTCAAGTGCTGCATGAAAGTCTTAGTGGAAGTCTAAGTCTGTGACAACATGGTATCAGAGCCTGTTTAGTCTACTAAGGGAATATAGCAAGTGAAGAAGACTATAATGCCACCAACACTACTAACATTAGGCTAGATGTTGGAAAGAAGTCATGTAGAAGAAACAAGAACTCAAAGAGAAATGAGGAGGTGCTGATTGAACCTATGCCAAGTGAGGCTCTAACATCCGACTCATTCTTGGCCACTGAGATGAGTGATGATGAACAAGGTAAGGAACCTATAGACGTCATACCCAGTGTGGAGTGGATTACAAAAGTGGATGCTGCCAGACAAGCTTTAGAGGTCTTGGGAAAACACTTGAATCAGTTCAAAAAAAAGTTCAAGACCTTGGAGGAGTTCATCCTTGAAGAGAACAATAATATCTAAAAGCAATTGGATAGGCTTAAGGCTATGGAGTATGATATAAGAAAAGCTATTACTTTCTTGGAATGCCAACTCATGGACGCACTGGGCAAGGTTGAGGGCACGAGTGCTAGGATCAAGGCACTAGTGAAAGGCATGAAGGAAGCGAGATATGATACATCTACTAGAGATAGGGAGGCCAAGATCAAGGCTCCCAAGCTACCCATGTCCAAGGGCACTCATGATGTGCAGAAGGTGGAGAATTTCCTATGGCACTTGGAGAACTACTTCAAGTGCAACAAAGTGAAGAATGATGAGACCAAGATCAACATAGCCTTGTTTTACCTTATGGAGATGGCCATGTTATAGTGGAAATGGAAGGAGTCTGAGATAGGGAAGGGGCTATGCACCATCAGTACATGGGATCAGTTCCGAAATGAGTTCAAAAAGGCCTTCTTCCTAAATAACGTCATCTATGAGGCAAAACCTAAGTTCAGGGAGATGAAGTAGACAGGTAGTAATAAGGGCGTATATGAAGGAATTCACTACCCTCATACTCTAGATCGCCAATCTCATTGATTAAGATATGATCTTCCACTTTATGGATGGGCTACAAAATTGCACCAGGACAGAGTTAGAACGTTGACAAGTTAGGACCATTGACGAGGTTATCATACAAGCAGAAGCTTTGACGGACTTTAAGCATGAAAAACATGATAGATACAGAGAAGAGGAGTTGTGAGGCAGTCATGACTAAGGTAGGGGAGATCATGGCCAAATCAAGGATTGGTAGCCCACGTCCTAAGAATTATGACATTTACAAGTTTGATGACAAGAAGTCCAATTGATAAAGCAATAAAGAGAGAAAGGCACAACCCAAAAAGAGAACAAATGCAACATATGGTATAGGCCGAATGGCTA
Organism: Solanum virginianum; assembly: GCA_000787875.1. Classification (NCBI taxonomy): domain Eukaryota; kingdom Viridiplantae; phylum Streptophyta; class Magnoliopsida; order Solanales; family Solanaceae; genus Solanum; species Solanum virginianum. Next base: position 54,818 of record DF358966.1, on the reverse strand, counting down.
TAAAAATGCCCTAAACTAGAAAACCTTGATTCCATACTACAATAATGAAAGGAGAAGGATGCAACAGAAATAAGGCAAGATTCAGGACAAATACAATTAGGAGTAATTGGACTATGCAGAGCTATGGTGAAGCAACTAGACAAACTAAAAAAATATAGTGCACAGTATGTGGACATTATGATCAATAGATGACCTGCTTGTGCCATTGTTGACACAGGTGCAGAGGCCAACATCATGACAAAGTCTATAATGACAAGGTTGGGAACAAGATATAGACCAAGTAACGCCTGTCTAAAAGCATAAATGACTCTTATATGTAGAGTTGCTTAGGGAGTAAACATAATGTTGGGAAAATGGTAAGGTAAGACCAACTTTACTTTCACATCACTAAATCTCTCTAATATAATACTCGGGCATGAATATTTTTCAAAAGTTCCACGTAGTGATCAACCCTTATCTATAATTACTCGTGATCATGGAGCAAGGAGGATCCTGTGTGGTACCCCTAGTCAAGGTGCCTATGTCAAAGGGACAAGCTCAACTTTTAGCCTTATAGCTTGTGAAGGGGGTCAAGGATGAAAAGTCATTGTTGAGTTCCATGCCCTTTAAAAGGAGAAATCGTCAGAGGAAGCCAAACAAAAGTAGGGATAACCAACTGCAACAATGTTCCTTGTGAACTAGAAAGAACCATCTCCAAAGAAGACCACATAGGATCAACATAAAGACCTTTGGAAGTTCAAAGATAGAGTCAAGGAGCTCCTATAATAGCATCTCACCAAGGAAGTCATAACATTTGGTGGGGGAGAGTGTTATGACCTGCCACTTGACCATTAAGAAAAGAGAAGAATCTATTGTTAAGCAAAAGAAACTAGAGTCTTGGAGAGGGTTTTTGAAATAATATAGAACATTGTGGATAACACTTGAAGCTCTTTAGAAGACTCTTGAACCATGTAGCCAAATCTTAGAAGAGTCTTAGAAAAATCTAGAAATGCAGCATGTTCTAGAATTAGGAACTTATGTATAAATATTGATGAACTTGCAGAGTAATTATTATTTACATTTTGGCCCATAGTAAGTAGTATATATAGGAAGTCCACTCATTTGTACAAATCAACTTAGAAGTTGTAAGCAATCTTTCAAAGTTATAAAGAGTATTCTTTACAAAAGTTCTCTTGTCTTCTTCAAATCTAGCATTCCCTTGGTGATCTAGTTAAAAATACTTACTTAAGCTTATAAGTTGGTGAAAGAATCGTGAGTAGGTTGTCAAGTGCCATACAAAAGTCTTAGTAGAAATCTAAGTTCATGACATATAGTTGTGTTATCTGAGTATTGCTTGGTCTGACCATTGTGTTCATATGAGGAGCTTCGTGATCGTAGAGTGACATTAGTTAGACCTCTGCATTTATGGAGGGTTAATTTTGTTGACCTCCATATTCGTAGGGAGGACCTTCATGTTTGATGATAACAAATTCATGCCTAGCAGCATTTTAAAATAATCTATTTTTAGTTTGCATGTTTAATTTTGAGACTCAGTTTTGGGTGAAATTTAGTGAGTTAGAAATGGTAGATTTTGATGTTATAATGGGTTTGGACTGGTTGGCTTCTTTTTATGCCATGGTGGATTGCCAAACTAAGATGGTGCAGTTCCATTTTTTCCAGAGGAGACAGTCCTTGAATGGAAAGGTAATATTGGGATGCCAAGATGTAGGTTTATTTCCTATTTTAAGGCAAGGAAGATGGTGTCTAAAGGTTACATATGCCATTCAGTTTGAATGGAAAGGGAATATTGGGGTGCCAAGATGTAGGTTTATTTCCTATTTTAAGGCAAGGAAGATGGTGTCTAAAGGTTACATATGCCATTCAGTAAGGGTGAAAGATATAAATGCAGATCCCCCAACCCTTCAATAAATTTTGGTGGTGTGAGTTTCTGATGCAATTCTTGAAGATCTTCTAGGTTTGCCTCCTGAACGAGAAGTTGAGTTTGGTATTGGTGTGCTTCTTGATACACAACCTATATCCATTCCCCCATATAGAATGGCCCTGACAGAATTATGGGAGTTAAAGGAGAAATTAAAAGATTTGCTAGAGAAAGGATTTATATGGCGTAATATATCCCCTTGGGGAGCACCAATTTTATTTGTAAGCAAGAAAGATGGCTCATTAAGAATGTGTATTGACTAATAATAGTTAAATAAGGTGATGATAAAGAACAAATATCCCCTCCCTAGAATTGATGATTTATTTGATCAGTTATAGGGTGCTAAGTGTTTTTCAAATATTGACTTGAGGTCGGGTTATCGCCAAGTGAGAATCAAAAATCAAGATATACCCAAGATAACTTTTCGAAAGTAGTATGGTCATTTTGAGTTCTTAGTCATGTCATTTAGGCTAATAAATGCACCAATAGTTTTTATAGATTTGATAAATAGGGTGTTCAAGCCATTTTTTTTGGATATGTTCGTGATAGTATTCATAAATGACATTTTGGTGTATTCAAAATCGGAAGAAGATCATGCAAATCACCTACAACAAGTATTACAAATTCTTCGTGATTGTAGGTTATATGCAAAGTTTTCTAAGTGCAAGTTTTGGTTAAAATCGATGGCATTCCTAGGGCATATTGTATATGATGAAGGAATAAGGGTTGATACCTAAAAGATAGGAGTTGTGAAGAACTGGCCAAGACCTATAACACCTATGGAGGTTAGTAGTTTCCTTGGGTTGGCGGGTTACTATAGGAGGTATGTTGAAGGATTTTCATCTATTTCTACAGCGTTAACCAAGCTAACACATAAGGTAGCTAAGTTCCAATGGAGTGATGCATGTGAAAGAAGCTTCCAAGAGCTGAAAAATAAATTGACGATGACACCTGTATTGGTACTTTTAGAAGGAACAGAAGGTTATGTAGTGTATTGTAATGCTTTGAGAGCGGTCTTAGGATGTGTCTTGATGCAGCATGGTAAAGTAATAGCTTATGCCTCAAGGCAGTTGCATCCATATGAGAAAAACTATCCAACCCATGATTTGGGGCTAGCAACAGTTATATTTTCCCTGAAGATATAGCATCACTATTTGTATGGAGTTCATGCTGACATATATACTGATCACAAGAGTCTACAATATATCTTTAAGTAAAAGGACTTGAATCTAAGGCAATGAAGGTGGCTTGAGTTATTAAACGATTACGACATTGATATTTTGTATCACCCCGGAAAGGCAAATGTAGTGGTGGATGCTTTAAGCCGTAAAACAATGGCAAGCACTTTTAAGCAGTCTGCAATCAGACAAGATCTATATCAATTAGCTAGCCTAGGAGTCCACCTTCTTAAATCTCTAGATGAAGGAGTTATTGTACAAAATGCAGAAGAATCCTTATTAATATCGAAAGTGAAAGAAAAATAGTACATAGATCCCATTCTATTATGACTTAAGGAGAATGTACAATAAGGTATGACGAAGGCATTTGAACTCACGCAAGAGGGAGTACTTCTATGCCAAATTAGATTGTGCGTACCTAATGTAGATGGGCTAAAAAGGAGAATTATGATAGAAGCACATCATTCAAGATATTCGGTCTATTTGGGCTTAACCAAAATGTATCATGACTTGAAAGAAGTGTATTGGTGGGGGGAAGTGAAGAAGGATATTGCAGAATTCGTGGCTCAATGTTCAAATTGTCAATAAGTTTAAATAGAGCACTAAAAGCCTAGGGGTTATTTGCAGCATATAAAACTTTCAATTTGGAAGTGGGACATTATCAACATGGATTTTGTTACAGGGTTGCCTCGCTCATTCAGGAAGTTTGACTCCATATGGGTAGTAGTTGATAGACTCACCAGATCAGCGCTCTTATTGCTTGTCAAAACTACTTATATAGTCGAACAATATGCAAGATTGTTCATTAAAGAGATAGTTTAGCTGCATGAAGGGCAAATCTAAATTATATCTGATAGGGGAGCTCAATTCACTATAAATTTTTGGAAGTCATTTCAGAGAAGTTTGGGGACGCAACTGAATTTAAGTACAACCTTTCACCCTCAAATGGATGGTCAAGCAGAACGCACAATCCAAGCACTTTAGGATATGCTTCGAGCTTGCGTGTTAGATTTCAAGGGTATCTGGGATAACCATTTGCCACACATTGAATTTGCTTACAACAACAACTACCACTCTAGTTTCAAAATGGCACCTTATGAAGCCTTATATGGAAAAAAGTGTAGGTCATCAATCGGCTGGTTTGAAGCAGGTGAAACTTCCTTATTTGGGCAAGATCTTGTTTATCAAGCTATGGAGAAGGTTAAGATGATACAACAATGGTTAGCAACAGCTCAAAGTCGACAAAAATCATATGTAGATACTAGAAGAAGAGGACTAGAATTTTCTATAGGAGATTGGGTGTTCTTGAAGGTGTCTCCAATGAAAGGGGTAATGAGATTGGTAAAAAGGGAAAGCTCAGTCCATGCTACATAGCACTATATAAGATTGTTAAAAGAGTTGGTCAAGTTGCATATGAATTAGAGCTACCTCAGGAGCTTTTTATGATTCATCCTGTGTTTCACGTTTCAATACTTCAAAAGTGTATAAGTGACCCATCTCATATCACTCCAACATAAGATGTACAAGTTAAGAAAGGTCTTACTTATGAGGAAGTACCCATTGCTATTCTGGATTGACAAGTCAAGAAGTTAAGAAATAAAGAAGTAGCTTTGGTGAAAGTACTATGGAGGAACAAGCAAGTTGAAGAGGTTACTTGGGAAGTGGAAGAAGCAATGAGATCCAAGTACCCCTGTATCTTTCAGTCCACTGAGGAGGATGAAAAATTTGGAGTCGAGGCATTGACAAGTAAGTATGTGTCAATATGTATCATGTGATTACTTATAGCATGTAACTTAAGCTTGAACTTGTTTCGGCCAACTAACTATACTATCAATCGAGGACAAATGTTCCAGGGAGGTGGTGTGTGGATGTAAAACTCCATATTTTCTATATGTTAGTCGTATCTATATGACACTAATAGGTGAGGGGCTAGGGTAATTTTTTAAGAGTGATGATTATTTGAATTAGATCGAGAGTCATTGTTATATCCCTTATGTTCCAGTGGGCATGAGTCCAAGTTAAACATGATGGAAGTATTTAAATTTAAGATAATAAGATGCTATTTGAGTTGAAAGTCTAAAATGAATTCTCAAGACACAACATTTGGGATTAAGATTTGGAAAATAAGATAAGATAACGAGCTGCTTGCTTGACTTAAAGCAAGTAGGTGCATCACCTACTTAGACTTTTTGACCATCCTAAAGGGCCAAGTAGATACACCATCTACTAAGTCTTGTTTGACCATCTGATAGGGCCCAAGATCACTAAGCATTTACTTGAAATTCTGGCCCAACCCAAATAAAGAAAAAAGAGCAAAATGGGCAGTCAAGGCCCAATAAGCTAAGATCAATGAAGGCCCAAAACAAAAGGCCAAGTAGGTGCATCACCTACTTGGTATATTGTGGCCAAAAATTAAGGGGAAAGACGACAAAACTTGGTCCCTTTAAAAGGGAATGTAACCAGTTGCTTTTAGCCATTTTACACTTGAGAAAAATATGATTTCTAAGGTTCTCTTTCTTCCCCTTCTATCTTCACAAAGTAACCATAAAAACCCTTAGGGTTCTTTAGTGTTGTCCCTCATTTCAAGTTAGTATTGAAGGAGAGTTCATCCCTTGGAAGATATAACTTAAGAAAGCAATAATCCTTCACAAGTAAGGTAAGTTACTGCACTTTTCTCCCTCTCTTGTACTTGAGTTAATTTGAGGGTTTTGTATGTGTTAATGAGGTTGATAAGGTCCATTTTAGATGACATGATCTTGTGGGAAGGTTAGCTGGTAGTTTGGGCATGTTGGGATAGCCATGGAGGGGAGTCCCCTTTTACTTCAGTTGTGAGCTTATTTTAAAATTTAAAGTGTAATGTTAGTATAAATTCATGAGACAATGCTTGTATACCGTAAGTTCATGTTGCTTCTATGTCCTAGTGAATAAATTGGCGGTGCAAAGGTCCTATCGCCAAACCATTCCGGGTGTAATTTGTGGGTGCGATTAAACTGGCTACAAGTGTTTATTCACTAGTAATACTAGTTTCACCACCTACTCACTTGTAGATAAATATTTGGAAAAAAAAGAGGTTACATTGCAGTGATAACAAGGTGGCGTGACAAGATATGTAAGGCTATCCTATTTGATATTCTTTAGCATCAAATCTAACACTTGTGTCACTATCAACCAGTGAGCTCCTCAAGTTTTATTCCAATACTGGCAGTGTCATTCGTTAGTAAATCTATAGATTACTCTTCCAAGCACTAGCATGAGAGTGTACTTTCATACGTGAAACCAATTTTGTCATTTAAACTCCTACGTCACTTTTGGTTATTCTGCAATTCATGCTGCAGGTATAGGTATTCCGGCTAGTAGATCTTCGGTGTAGGCCCACTTGACACTCAGCTGCTTTTGGTGAGCTCCAAGTTGATCTGGGGCTTTACTGAGTCTGTAGTATATGCATTTTGGTGTTATGTTATAGTTTAAAGTAAGGCGGGGCCTGTCCCGACCTATGTTATTTTATAGAGGCTTTGTAGATTTATTGTATATGGTTCTGTTGTATCTTGTCTCTAAATAGTTGTGGCCTCAATGGCCATGTCTGGTATGTAAGTTTGGGTGCTACTTATTTTGATCTTTTATATATATTGCTAGAAGTAACTTGTCAATGCTTGTGGTTGTCACAGTCATATGCATAGTGAGCACATATTATATGTTGGTTCTCTTGGGTCTTGAGGGCACCGAGTGCCTGTCCGTCCTTATAGATTTAGAGGCGTGACGTAAATATAGTGACCAAGAATACCTACCAGATATATCCAAATTCCAAAGCTTTAACAACATAATCAATTTCAAAATAAAGCTTAAAACAATGCCATGATAATGCAAAGGAAGCACATAAGCAAATAAGTGAGGCTATAAAACCATAACAAATAAAATCATATGATCTATAATATGGAATAGCGATGTTATACTCTACAGTAGCCAAAGATTGAGCCTATTTGCCAAGGTAAACTGCAGAAACAACAATACTAATTGTATCCACTAGTCGGAAGGCCTAAAAAGAAAAAAAATCAAAATATCATACAGTGGAATGTAGTCTTTGTAGAATCAGGGTGAATATAATAGGATGAGTAATGTTCCACTTTCAAAATCAAATCTTTCAAGCCATCAACATTTGGCACACCCAACGAAGCTTTATATAAGACCCCTTGGATGAAGCCTCACTCCTAACTCATTTGTTGCTAAGTCAAAATCCCATGGAAACGGATAATGCATAGTCAAAATAATCAAATTATCAACTTAATTCAGAAGGTCATAGCTTGTCAAAACATATTTAACTTGTACTTAAGAATAGATCCAGAACAAAATTCAGAATAATTCAGACTGAGTTTTGAATAACCCAATGTCGATTAAAACTTATAGTTCTTGTCCTTGTTTAAAATCATATACTCAAATCTATGACATAAAGGTCAATATTCAAAATTTATAAATCTACTTAATTCATATTTTGGTACTTTTCAAATAACCTTAAAATTATGTAACTGAATCATAATCAAGCTTGAAATAATCAATTAAGTAATATAGGATCAACATCATATTAACCTATAAGAGAGTTCTAAGTTGAAAGTGTAGATAAGATTAAATCATGCAAATTTGTAATATTTGAATTACATCATAAAAATCTTGATAAATATTCATAAATAATCATAAGAATTCATGAATAATCATAATCTAAGCAAATATCAACTATTATGCAGTTACCGATGGATAAAAGATTGAAAATTCGTAATTCAAAGTTTAGTTTTCAAAGAAGACTTTTTGGTTGAAAGGAAACCAAGAATCAAACCCATATACCTTAAGATCTTGAAAGTTGATGAAGGAGACTTGCTAAAACTTGAGGAATAACTTTGGAAGCCTGGTCTTCAATGGAGTGGTCTTGGAATCCCGAGTAACTTTGACGAATGTTGGGAGATAAAACTTGGGAAAATTAAGAGGAGTTTGGGGGTGTTTGAGAAAAGAATAGGGCTAAAAATATGAGAATTAGAATTATAAAGGTGTATTTGGGATAAATAGGTCAAAAACCATTCTTGAAAAAGTAAAAATTTCATCAAAAGGTCAAAACTTACATTTTAATATGTCCTAGTGAATAAATTGGCGGTGCAAAGGTCCTATCGCCAAACCATTCGATGGTACGCCGAATGGGACCTTCAAAATGCTTTTTTTTATGGTTTTCAAAACTTTCCAGAGCAATTCAGTGACAATTCGAAAATGCACCGAATGCATTTGGTAGTCAATCTGACTATCGCCCTTTTGACAACCCAGACAAGCTTCAGTAAAATAGTCATAACTGTTTACTCCGAAATCAGAATGAGGTGAAAATAGATGCGTTGAAAAGCTAATTCAAATATATATAATATGGTAGGTAGTGGGTTACCTAATTAATTATTTACTAAACATTATGCCCATTTGAAGTTGACCATTATATGAATTCACACCAAAACTTTTTCACTTAGAATCCTTTAGTCTTGGCTCGAGGTAAAAGATGCCTTATAACAACAAATCACATGTAGTTCACTTTGAATACTTAGAAATTGATCCCAGCACCTTAGAAGTCATCAAATCGAGCCTATACGCATACAAGGAATGACTCGGGTCTTAATTTAAGGTCTAGGGTGTTAAAATATCTTCCCCTTAAGAACATTCATCCTTGATTGTGATGGAAACAAGCTTGAAAGAGTAACAAGACAAATTTCAGCCTAACATAAATGCATCAATGCAACATAAACATCATTTTCAAGAATTCTCAAACTTACGCCTCAAACATTATCAAAACATGTCATTATGAGTATGTATGTATGCAATATGACATAGAAGGGCTGAAGTACATGACTTGACACCAAACATAGGATTAACTTATTACCTCAGGCTTGAGTAGAGTGGAAGAGATAAGGATATCACATCTTCATGTCCACTTTGGCTTCCCAAGTAACACTTTTGACTTGTTAATTCCTCTAATGAACTTTGATGGATGCTACATCTTTGTTCCTCAGCCTTTGTACTTGTGTATCCAATATTTCCACCGAAACTTCATCATATGTCAAGTTTTCCTTCACAATACCTACAACTTCCAAAGGCATAATGGATTTGGGGTTACCTACACACTTCCTGAACATAGACATATGAAAAATGGGGTGAACCAACTCCATCTCATTAGGTAGCTCAAGTGCATAAGCAACCTTACCAACTCTTTTTTAAATTTTGTAAGGACCCACAAACCTTGGGCTCAATTTACTCTTCTTGCCAAAACAAACAACACCCTTCATGGGTGAGACTTTCGATTATACCCAACCAATATACCTCCTTCAAATCTCTATACATCTTTGTAGAATCAGGGTGAATATAATAGGATGAGTAATGTTCCACTTTCAAAATCAAATCTTTCAAGCCATCAACATTTGGCACACCCAACCTACCTTGGTGCCTAAGGACACTATCTCTCCCTTGAGAGAAAACCTATATCTTGCCATCCTTCACCTATGCCTTCAACTCTTACAAAGCGAGGTCAAGGTCTTGCTTATATTTGGCCTCTTGAATCAAAGAAGGCTTTGAACCATCTATAAGCATAATATCTTCTATTGTCAGTCTCATCTAACCTAACCCCTGAGTAATTCTTAAAGCAGGACAATACACAACAACCCATCTAACCCTTCCGATAAAGCTAAAGTAGGAGCAGATGTAAGCTTGTCCTTTAGAGTTTGGGTGCTTTACTTATACTCATCTGTCCACACAAAATTTACCTTCTTTTGAGTGAAGTTAGTCAATGGAGACGAAATGGAGGAGAGCCTTCAACGAATCTTCTATAATACTTGTTAGGCCCAAGAAACTCCTAATATTCATAGGGGTTAATAGTCTAGGCCAATTTCTTATGGCTTCTAGTTTAACCAAAACTCACTTTTATCAAACTTAGCAAACAAATTTCCTTCCTTCAAGGTTTGCAACACTACCCTCAAATGTTTCACATGCTCTTCCTACCTCTGAGAATAAGTCAAGATATCATCAATGAATACCATAATAAACATATTAAGGTAGGGTATGAAGACCCTATTCATAAGATCCATAAATATTGTCGATGCATTAGTTAGGACAATTGACATTACCACAAATTCAAAGTGCCTACACTTAGTCCCATAAGCCATCTTAGGAATATCACATTCCTTAACATCATTTGATGGTATTTGAACCAAAGATCAATCTTAGAAAAATGACTAGCCCATTGCAATTGGTTAAATAAATCATCTATCATTGGTAGAGGATACTTGTTCTTTAGGGTGACCTTGTTAAGCTGCCAATAGTCGATGAACATTCTAAGTGAGCCATCCTCCTTCCTTGCAAATAACACTGATGCACCCAAAGGTAACTTCCTAGGCCTAATAAAGCTCAACTGCAATAAATCGTTCAACTGATCCTTAAGTTCTATCAACTTCGTCGGTGCCATCCTATAGGGTGGAATAGAGATAGGTTCAGTATCGAGAAGGAGATCTATCCTAAAAATCAATTTCTCTTTCTGGAGGAATGCCAGAAAGATCTTTAGGAAACACATTAGGGAATTAATTGACTCTAGGGATTAACAAAAGAGAGGGAACTTCGAACAACATATCGCAAACCCTAACCATATGATAAATACACACTTTAGAAATCATCTTATGAGCCTTAAGGTATGAAATGGACCTACCCTTTACCACAGAATCTTGACCTTCCTACTTAAACATAGGCTCATCAAAATTTAAAACTTGATCTTGCGGGTTCCACAATCTATGGTAGCATTATAGGTATGTAACAATACATACCAGGGATGACATCATCGAAATCCACCATAAACAATTCGACGAGATCACACGGAAGGGTCTTATGCTTAGAGATATGAAAAAACTTTTATAGACTCTTTTAGCCACTATAGAATCACCCACGAGAGTGGACACAAGGAAAGAGTCATGTGAAATTTTGATACTCAAATTAAACCTATTAGCAAGGAAAGGATTCACAAAGGATAAGTTAGCACCTGGATCTAACAACATATAAAAATCAAAATCAAATACTTTCAACATACTCGTGACAACACGATGTTGCACAACTTAGCTACTTAAAGGAAGCAGGGGCGATCGTCATTAGCATAATAACCATACTTCCAAGGTCAAGGTCGATGCCATAAGGAATAATGTGTCAACAAATGAGTAGAATAAAAACCTATGGCTACTAGATTTTCACTCAATAAGCGAGTACCAAGCAAGAATTCTAACTAAAATGGGAGGGGGGGGGAAGTTAAGCTAACAACTACTCCTAAGAAATAATTGTGCAAGGATTAATCTAGCAAGGGAGCAAGGATAAGGGGTGTGGGAATCAATCAATACTCAATCGACCTATCACACTTAGCATCAAATTAACTCTATATGTAGGATAGGTTGCTTGTAATCACCCCAGCTAGGGTAGGTGATATTTCACAAGATCAACTATAGCCTCTTACACGAGCCATTCAAAGACATGTCTCGCTTGAGCACCTCAAAGTAAAACTCCTAAGACCTTAGCTGTTGAGTTCCTTTTGAGGCTATCAACTCATAAATCAATGAATATGATGCAATCCTCCACCTCAACTACACTATCTAAAGCAATAATTGATGATCTAAGCTAGATTCAAGTAGCTACCTCAAATCTTGGTTATATAAGAAGATATGCATGATCCCATAAACTAATTCAAATAATTAAAACCTTAATGATTTTGCAAGTAAATTATCAACTAAGCATGAAAGTAAGAGAAATGATTAAGACCCATATATAAATTAACATCCAAGCTTAAATTAGATCTATAAATTTAGCATTCAAGAACAAGGAAAGAAAGAGTGAGTGAAAGATAAGTACAAGTAAAGTCCACACTCATCAATCCACCTAAGAATTTGTAGAAAACTTACTCTAAATCCTTACCCTAAACTAAAATCTACACTAAGGTGTTGTTTTCTTCTTCAAAGATGTTTGAATATTCTTCTTTGGTTCATGTTAATGGAAGATCAATGGTTTTGAGTGCGTGTATATGTGATTTTGGGAATGGAAATAGCAAAATTCTAGAGCTGCCCCAATGCTGGTCGCTATAACATTCTGCAATCAGGCTCAACATTCCATTATTGTAGAGGTTGTGTTTCCATATAGTCAGCCTTCGCGCCTAGGTCTAGTATGTTTGCATTTCTCTGCTTGTCACAACTCCAAGACTGCAGCCCTGAAGGATGCGTTCACAGAGTGTATCTACTACCAGGCACCATTTTATGCATTTCAGCTCATCTTGGCTCTTATTCGGTTGCATCTTCAATCCTTCTTAGCAAAGCCAAATCTATACTATGTGTACTTGTAATATACGCCATTTAATGCATATTTATCCCCATGTTATGAAATTAACAACACAAAATCATAAGAAAAGAGTAAGAAATGATTGCAAGTTATGTACTCATCAACACCCATAATTTAAGACTTTGCTTGTCCTCAAGAAAAATAAAACCAAACTCAAGAGGCTAGAAATTTAAGAACAAAATCCCAATTCACTTTTAACATCCAAATCATTACAATGACAATGGTTGGGACCAAGAATCAACATAAGTATGCGGATACCTATCAAGTAACTTACTCATATTTAAAAGCATCTTTTTCAATTCAAAACACACTACTAGGGATGACCAATTGACAACACAACTTCTCAAGGAGTGACTCAAACTCCTAGTCAACTAACAAGTTCAACTTGACTCAAACTTAGAGAAAACATCAATATCATCAATCTATGTCAATTTTCATGTCCTCAGACAAAGAAAGTCCCCAAAACACATAGAAATATATACAATGAACGAGGGACAAGGACTCAAACACTCACACTCAATAAAAGAACGTCTTGTGTACACAAGTGCCACACCATGGGCTTGCCTCTATTTTCAAATAACATTGTCGCAATTTAATTTAGTTGGAAATCTCAAAGTGCTTTTTAGGCTCGTAATGTAGGCTTAGGGGTAGGGTAGGATATAATTTGGACAATAGTGACTAGTCTTTCTTAAGTCACAGATACAACATTCTTTCTTTTCCAACTTTCCACTTTTCTTTTTCGTATCTCACACTAATGCACATTTAACCCTTTTTTTTCACTTAGGCGCCCCACTTGTAACCATTTTTCAACATTTTAGAGGATTTTTTTCATTCAAGCACTTTTTCTTCATTTTTTAAATTTTGAAAGCACTCTTTTTCTTTTCTTTTCATTCTTCTATTCATTTTTCTTTTTATTTTTCTTTTGACCAGCCTTCGAGTGGTAGACACCCTTTCTTTTTCTCCTACATCACCCCCAACTTAGGCTTAAAGCCTCAATTGTCATAAACATGCAAAAATGAAAGAGAGATAAGGGTTCAAAAGAGGGGTATCTTTTAACAAATGTTCAAGGATTATAATTAAGGTTGCCAATAGAAAGGATTAGGCCCAAAAGGGACACTAGGGATAAAGTCAATGCATTTAGTGGCTATTTAGGCTAAGTGGACTCAATGCAAACCAAAGAATGCCTAAGATCATTTTTCTAACCAAAGTCTATCAACACCAACATTTCAAGACTAACAAGGCAAGTTCTAGATGACACAAGTGCACACGACGAACAAAATAAAAACTCACAACACACATGACAGGCAAATTAAATTGGAAAGGATCAATATAACTCTCAAGTCAAGTACAAATGGTTCATTTTTCGAATGTATCAATCTAGCAAGAAAGAGCATAAAAAAGAGTACAAATGTCGTGTCAAAATCACCCAAAACCATTTGAATTTCAAAAATAGAGGATACGTATTTATCACAATCCACAACACTTAACTACACATTTAGTACCAAACAAGTCAGAATCCCAATGTATAGCTCCAACAATAGTCAGTGGCTACACAGACTTCACCATATTCCACTTATACATTCACACACCCAATCAATGATTTTCCCTTAAGAATGCCATCACTAAATCCATCATCAGGAACCGTCGATTATATACACTATTAAAAAGAAAAATAAGAAGCTACCAGCTCTACTAAAACAGCTAAGCCTAAACACAATATAGACAAGCCTGACAAAGGCAGACCATAATCACATAAATTAAGCCCGACAATGGAACCTCATCAAGAAAAAACAAGCAAGAGTCTCTACAAGTCCCAAGAAATCTAGGCTATTCAATATAAGAAATAAGAGTCATAATTAAGTCATAAGGGCACCCCTAACTAAATATGGTGCCTTGTCCTTACAGCATAATCATAAAATAGAAGAGAATACAAGGGACTCCCTGAAATGATCACTCGATATTTATGCCCGAAGAGATGGTCAACTCATCATCAGGATATAAAGAACTGAATCCACAAAACTACATCAGCTTGCCCATCATGTTGTTCAGTATTATGTTATTCTTCTTATCATGCTTGATAACGCTCAAACAGTACCTCTCACATAGAGGATAAAGCAATTGTTATCAAGTATTATAAAGCCTAACCATAGGTTAGGGTTGAATCCCAAGGGAATATGAGGTTTTTCCACCTTGATTCATAAATAATCATTTCAAGCATTAATTAACTCTATTCTGTAGAATAAGGGGGGGCAGGGCTTACAATGATTTGTGAGAAAATAAAATTATACTAACAAAGTGAAGAGACAATTAATTTGGAGAGCAACTTGGAAAATTATGTTCCCCATGATTCACTAACTCAAAAACCCTGAATAACACAACTTCAATTAGGACATTACATACAAGACGGTAACTTAGATTCTCTCAACCCTCTTCTGAAGGAGAAGGTCAAACTTCACTATGATGCTTAGCTAGCTACCATAGTGTGCCAAACTAACCATTATCTATTGTCCCAATCATCCTTTCCTTGGCTAGTTTGGTTGATTAGACAAGAACACATATCAATCGAATCCTGTTACCCATTTTTTTAATTCATCACTACCTTAATTGGGATCATGACATTAAGCGGGGTTTAATATTAGCCACCACTAAACAACAAGAATAATGAAGAAAAATGGATAATATATGCAAATACCCAACTCAAGAAATGCAAATAATCTGGGTTTTTCAAGCTAGCTACTCATGGTTCTTGGGTTTAGCCACTCATGGCTTAGGTACACAAATCAACAATGAAATAAGGAGTCATAGAAGATTTCTTACCCAAGCAACAATGAAGAATAAGGAAACCCTTTTTGTAATTACAATCAGAAGCTTGAATTATGAAATTGATTTACAAGTGATTGCGAATCTCCAAATTAAGTCTCCAAAGTAAAATCCTAATTTACTACTCTAAAACCTCTCTAAAATCTAAATGTTCTCTCAAGAATTATGAAAAACTCTGAAAACCTCTTGTTCTAAAACCCTACATATATTATTTATACTATTTAAAAAATAGTTCCTTAAAATAATTAGAAAATTAGGTCGGTAGCTGCTATGGCTCGTAGTTATGACTCGTAGGGTGACCTATGAGTCATAATCGGGCTTTCGTTGTCAGCACTTGGTGTTTTGGACTTAACTGCTATGGTTTACACCTATGAGTCATTGTGTGGTGTACGACTCATAGTACCTTCTCGAAGTCCATGCTTGCAGTTCTTGGTCCAATTTTTAGCAACAATATAAATAGCTACAAATCCTCCTTCTACGAGTCGTAATGGATTCTATGACTCATAACTGGGGCTCGTATAGCTGACCTTCAGAAACTTAGATTCTGTATTTTAAACACTGGAAATGCCTACAAGGGGCACACTACGACTCATAACTTAGGCTCCGACTCGTAATGTAGCTCGCATGTCCTGAATATCAGCAAAATCTGTAACTTTCTCCTAAAATCAAGCTAACCTGTATTTCTACAAAAACAACACAAAAACACAATAAAACCATAAAAAGTCACATTAAGAACACACAAAATCTCATGTTTTAAGCATCAAATGTGTTATATTTTGATAGCATATCAACACCCTCAACTTAGAATTGTTACTTATCCTTAAGCGACGACTCAATCTAGATCGACAATAAGCAATATATAGCAATCATCCTATTGGTATATACCTTACTCAATTTCAACTCAGGTACCCGTACTAACATTTTTAAAACATGATCATGTAGCTACTTAGAAAACCATAACACATTGATGCATTTGACAATCCAACTATGACAAGTTACGGAGTATCAACAATCCATATCACTGAATAAGTCAAATGCTAACCATGCAATGCAAATGCCCTCACAGAAAATAACTCCCCTTTTTCACTCAATAAGACTTCAAAGTTGTTTAAGGGACTGTGTAAGCATACTCACACTCACAAATGACATTCATACATAATGACGAATACCATAAGTTGCTCATATATTTACAACCTGAATTGTTGACTAATTGGATTAAGATTACTCTAGGACTCCATAGGCTTGTAAAGTAGGCTCATTGGACTTTGGTATGGTAATTTGGACAAATAGTGATGAAGGGCCAACCTTGAACCAAGCTTTTCAACACTTTCACCATAACAACTCAACCATTCTCACTTTGTTCTGTCATATTTTTCTTTTCAAGCTTTTTGGGGTAATTTCTCTATATTTTTCAACTTGTGCCTTATTTTCAAATTCATTTTGCTTTCTTACTCATTCTAAGACATCTTTTTCTCTTTTTTGTTTCTCCTACCCGGTACATGACTTTTTATTCTTTCTTCTATTCCCAACTAATCACCTTATTTTTGCTATTATACCACAACATAGGCCACCCTCAACTTAGGCTTTTAGCCTAAGGTGAAGTACACAATATCCACCCCCAAACCAGGGCCACTTTTGGTAGCCACCCTCAACTTAGGCTTTTTTTCTCAATTAAGGTTCACCATGTTCAAGGATAGATCAGGCCAATATCAAGGTATTTCACTAGATAATGTTAGGCTAGCTAGGTATTAAGAAAGAAAAGGGTGCATGTACGGCTCAAATATTTGGAACTAGGGTAAACTCTTTCATTTTTGGAGAACAGTGGCCTAAGATCCCTTCCTAATCCATACAATCTCCAGTCCAAGTCAGAGTAACAAGGTAAGTTCTAAATTAGTGTAGAATGCATGAACATATCAAAATTAGCTCACACGCACATGGCATTGCATATATAGCCAACATAGACTCACAAATCATGCTTGAAGCATCAACTTATCTTCACTTAGTCAGAACAAACATTTCCAAATCATTCAAACATATATGGTTACAAAATAACTACTAATCAACAAAAATTTTCAAGGGTACCAATTTTTTTAAAAATATTTATAAACCATCAAAACAATGTACATGCCAAGAGTATAATCACCATATACCACTAAATCATCTACAACATCTAAAATGTGCCAGTTCAACATAAAAATAAAAATCCACAAGGCAAAAGAACATAGGCAAGAAAACCATGGGATATTATAAATTGGGATAACTATGGATTAAATGCTACTTAGACTTCACCCTAGTCTATAAGTACCCACATCCCACCAAAAATAAGTACTTTGTCCTCAAATGTACAAGGAAAAAATAAAATTAGAATGGGGGTTAAATGTCAAACATCAAATGATGCCTAAGCACTAGTATCTGGCTGTCCATGAGTATCTCCCTCCTCAAGGGTAGTCTATACTGTAGCCATGTTATATGAGCCAATATATAACACTCTATCTCGCTCCTGGGCTTGCATCTGCTCTGCTCATTCTCTCAACTCCATTAGGACGAACCCAAGCACATCCTCTGCTGCCTCCTCATCAGCTGTATCTGAGGTCCTATGGCGCTTGTGCCCCTCCTCTACATCATCCTCATCTATAGGTCTCTTCCTGTGAGAACGTGGTGGGTCATCAGAGAACATGTCAAATAGCGGCTCATCCTCCAGTGTCTGCTCAGAAACTGCTATTGGAGTCGTTAATGATGTAAGCGGGCCAGCCTTAAACGTCATTAACTCCTGATAAAAGGCTGACAAATCTGTAGGTCGGGCCTCAGCAAGTCTCGTCTGCACTCTCTCATCGAAGGCATCAACTCGGGCACTCACCACAGAAATGCGTTGATCAATAACTAAAGTGGTGACCCAAGGCTTAATCTGCCGCATTAGTTGAGCTAACTGAGCCTTAGCCCGTGATAATCTGTGAGTCATACCCTGAAAAGCAATAGCAGACATAATGTCTGCGGGAGAAGGCTGTGATGTAGATGGCTCGGGTACAGGTGCAGCTGTGGAGGAACCCATCTCAATACCAACTGTCTTATGCTATAATGGTCCCTCATCAGTAGTAGTAGTAGTAGCTGGAGTAAGGCAGCAACCGGCGAACCCTCGACAAGTGGCTCTGGAATGAAAGTCTCAGGCATAGAAGGAGGTACTGCCCACTGAAGTGCCATCGTGTTCTCATCAGCCTTGATCAGGCTGGGATCCATGGTGTGGAGGGCCTCAATATGTGGATCTAGATGAAGTGACACTCGCACCTATGTATCTATACATAGCTTGTGGATCAGCACCGTAACCACATCGTAACACCTTGTAAGCAGTTCTAGCTCCACTGTGATGGCCACCCACCAATGAAGAGTGGCATGCTTCAAGAATACTTATCATTTCAACTTTTGGGATACATCTACGAATGATCCCATCTGCATAAACATAAAATAGATATGGCTCATCCCAAAAGAACCTTTTTACATCATGCATAAACTTGGGACGTTGATGGGTATTTAGGTTAAGAGGCACTATATCACTCTCCAAGTAGTTAGCATAGTCTGCAAACCAAGGTATAAGATCATGTGAGGCTGCCAAAAATTTCTCATCGGGGAATGAATCATGATGTCAAGTCCATCATCAAAATTCACCATAGCTTCATCTTGCAATCTAGAAAGATGTTCTGCTACCTAGTTTTCTATCCCCTTTCTATCAATCACATCAAAATTGAATTCTTGCAAGAGGAGTACCCATTTGATCAGTCTTGGATTTTTATCCTTTTTAACGATTAGATATTTGAGTGTTGCATGGTCTGTGTGCACGATAATCTTAGGTCAGGATGCACTATATCATTCAACAAATAGTTAGCATAGTCTTCAAACCAAGGTATAAGATCATGTGAGGCTGCCAAAACTCTCACATCGGGGAATGAATCATTGATGTCAAGTACATCATCGAACTTCACCATAGCTTCATCTTCCAATCTAGGAAGATAGCTTGCTACCTAGTTTTCTGTCCCCTTTCAGTCAATCATATCAAAATTGAAGTCTTACAATAGGATTACCCATCTGATCAGTCTTGGTTTTGAATCCATTTTAGTCATCAGCTATTTAAGTATTGCATGGTCTATGTGCATAATCACCATAGCTCCCAACAAGTATGAATGGAATTTTTCAAAGGCTAAAACTAAGGCAAGCGATTCTTGTTCGGTGACTATATAGTTTTTCTGGGCTACATTTAGTGTTTTGCTAGCATAATAGATTAGATGCAGAATTCTCTCCCTTTGCTGCCCCAATACCATAGCTAGTGCAACCCCGCTTGCATCACATATTAGCTCAAATGGTTGTGACCAATTTGGAGCCACAATAATGGGCGTCGAAGTCAACCCTCTTTTCAGTTATTCAAAGGCATGCATGCATGCATCATCAAATACAAACTTAGCATCTTTCTTTAGAAACTTACACAAGGGTTGTGAAATCTTAGAATAATCCTTTATGAAGTGGCAGTAAAATCCTGCGTGGCCTAGAAACTCCTGATACCTTTTATAGAAATTGGTGGAGGCAGTTTCTCGATAACTTCAACTTTTGCTTTATCCACCTTGATTCCCTTGCCTGAAATCCGGTGACCAAGTACAATGCCTTCTTTGACCATAAAATGACATTTCACCTAATTTAACACCAATGACTCTCAAACATCTCTATAGCACATCATTCAAATGTAACAGGCATTCTTCAAAGGACTGACCAACAACACTAAAGTCATCCATGAACACCTCAATTGTACTTTTGACCATGTCTAAGAAGATAGACATCATGCATCTTTGAAATGTGGTTGGAGCATTACATAGTCCAAAAGCCATTCTCTTGAATGCAAAGGTACCATATGGATATGTGAAAGTTATCTTCTCTTGATCCTCAAGCGCAATAACAATTTGGTTGTACTCGAAATATCTGTCAAGAAAATAATATCATCCATTCTCTACTAGTCTGTCAAGCATTTGATCCACAAAGGTCATAGGGAAATGATCCTTCTCATTAGAAGTGTTGAGTTTCCTATAATCCATACACACTCTCCTCCCAGCGACCGGCCATATAGGGATCAACTCATTCTTTGCATTAGGCACCACTGTGATACCTTCTTTTTTTGGAACACACTGCACTAGACTAACCCATTCGCTGTCGGTAATTGGGTAGATCACTATGTCTAACCACTTGATGATTTTTTTCGCACAACTTCTTACATTAGGGGTTCAATCATCTTTGATGCTTGATACTCGATTTGTAATCCTTGACCAGTTGAATCTTATAAGTGCATATCCCAGGAGGTATGCCAATAATGTCTATAATTATCCACCCAATTGCCCTATTGAATTGCTTAAGAACGGAGACAAGGTCCTTTATTTGGGCTTTGTTCAAGTCAGCTACAATTATGATAGGCAAAGTGCTATTCTCTCCCAAGTATGCATATTTCAGATGTACTAGCAGTGCCTTTAACTCTAACACTGGTGAGACTTCTATGAAAGGCTTCGTAGGTGGTGTTTCCCTGTTGCATAAGTCTAATTCTAACCTGGCTTGTCTCCTACACCTAAATGACACCCCAAGAGCATTAACTGTTTCCTCATAATCAGGTATGCTGTTATCATTGAAATTTATCAACACAACTGCCAAAGGTTCCACTCCTAGCCTCAACTCAATCGGGATCTCCACTTCGTCATCCTCACTCATTTCGATCATTGATACAACCTGGAACTCAACTTCTTTTATCTGGCTGGCCAACTTAGAACATAACTGCCTCTTCACCAAACTTGAAGGTCAGTAGGCTCTTTTCCATATCAACCAATGCTCTCCCTGTGGCTTAAAAGGGTCTCCCCAAGATGATCGGAACTGGAACATCAACTTCACAGTCAAGTATAATAAAATCTGCAGGAAATATAAATTTGTCTACCTTGACTAACACATCATAAAGCATCCCTAGAGGCTTCTTGATTATTCTGTCGATTGAGAGGAACACTCACTACACTGCACAAACAATAAATCAAAACATGAAATAACAATGAGGTTTTGAATCGCTTTAGGACTTATAGGCTTGTAACATAGGTTTAGGGGCTTAGGTATGACATTATAGGCGAGTAGTGACTAAAAGCTATTCTTGAACCCTGTTTACCAACACTTTTTGCTTTCATAACCCAACCCTTTTCATTAAATCCACCCTTATTCTCCTGTTTTAAACTTTTTTCAAGTGCTTTCTTTCTATTTTCAGTTGTGTCTTATTTCTGAACTCAATTCTTGCTATTGTTTCCCAACACAAGGCACTTTTCTTTTCTTTTTCTACACTCAGCTCATAATTTTTCATTTCTTTCTTTATTTCCCAACTAACTACCTCATTGTTATTACTTTACCACAATAAGGGCCACCCTCAACTTAGGCTTTTAGCCTGAGGTGAAGTACATAATATCCATTCCCCAAACCAGGGCCACAATTTGTAGCCACCCTTAACTTAGGCTTTTAGCCTCAATTAAGGTTCACATGTTCAAGGCTAGACCAGGGCCAATGTCATGGTATTTCATTAAACAAGGTTAAGTTAGCAAAGTGTTAAGAAAGAATGACTACATGAGAAGCTTAAAAATTTGGAACAAGGGATTCACTCACTCATTAGGAAGGTCATTTAGGCTAAAAATGGTTTCACCAAAAGAACAAAGGCCTAAGATCTATTCCAAATCAACCACATCATCAAACCAATTTTAGAGTAATAAGGCAAGTTCTAAGTCCATACAAGATGCATGAATGCAACAAAATAAGCTCACAACACACATGACATTGCACCCACAATCAAGTATAGACTCACAGGTCATGCTTCAAGCCTT
>DF358966.1:15220-32248 GCA_000787875.1 Solanum virginianum | reverse complement strand
AATATGAGATTCAACTGATAAGGGTTGAGATAGGCCCCGTCTCGACTAACTATATAATACAAAAATATAAGCTCTAGACACACAAAGCTCCCTAGCAACCTGGAGCTTGGTAATAGCAGCTAGATATCCTGTACTCCTACTGGAAAGATCTATTAGCACCTATACCTGCAGCATGAAATGCAGGTCCCCTATAAGGGATGTCAGTACGAGATAATGTACTAAATATGTAAGGCAAGAAATACTGTATATGAAGTAAGAACTCAAATGAAACTATGCACTGGTGTAGGATGAGAGACCACCTTTAGTTATACTATGGGATCATGTACTTTATGTTCTTTTTATCACTTTACCTTTGCTGTATAATCTGTGCACAACATGCAATACAAATGAAAAGTTGATTAGTGGTAAATCTATATCAGGATCAGCCTTGGCTAGGTTTTTCCTATCACCCCTTGGGCTACCCCTCGTGATAGGATCAACCCTGGCTAGGTGATTCTTCCACCCCTCGGGTTACCACCCATTAATAGGCAATATACTTTACTTTATCTTCCAATTACCTTTGAGATGATTCTTTTAATGGTCATAACATTGGAGTTGTAGGACTGTAGATGTAGCATGTGACATGTAAATAATCATACAAAATAATATAACAATGAAAAGAGTACGTTACACAAATACTGGAATGTGTATGAGATGAAACAACTCGTGAACTTTAATTAGCAACAAAAACCTATGTAACTTGGTATATACGTATCGAGATAACCTTCCCTTCCTTCAAATATTTATCTACAATATAGTAGGTGATAGAAGTAGCATTAGCAGCCAATAGATACATCTTGGCTGCCCAATCTTATAAAAATAACACACGGGCAGCAAGCGTATAATCATAAACCCAAGCGTATTCTTTCAATCTTTACGCCTCTAATCATATTTTCTAATACATATTATCATATATATATCATGTGCAGCTTGTTTTAGTGCCATAAAAATCTTACAACAGCCCACAAAGTATAACACATAACAATTCTACACAACATACAAATAGGCGGTATAACGTTACATCCTTGCTATATTTCGACGTCGACAATTCCAAACCTGTTCCAACTTTAACCAACCAATCCCCACCATATACACATAAAAATAGTCCTAAAATAGTAAAAAAAATATTTCTAAAGTATAAAGAGAATGTGAAACAACAATCTCCAATCATCAGCCCACAAGTTCCTATTAAGAGCACAATTACGATATCATACAAGAACTCACTTTTACGGACTATAAAAATGGTGCAGCAGCATTTACACATAATTATAGAACCAAGACTCATTAAGAACAGTAGCCTCCCTTTATATTCAATTCAACTAAAAAGAGAAAAGCTTCCAAATACACAAGAAAAATGTACAACAACCTTTCCAGTATCCTCCTTCATAAAAAATCTAACCAAAAAGAGAAAATCTTCCAAATAAATAAGAAAAATGTACAACAACCTTTGGAACTCATGTTGTCCAACAATTTCAGTAAAGGTATAATCAGCTTAGCCTCTTGTTTTTCATGAGAAAACAATACTAAATACATAAGTAGTCTTACTTAACTTTACCCTCAAGGTTTAGGGCTTCTCCAAGAACCCTAAAAGTCTCTTTGTGGCTACTTTGCAAGGTTAAGAAGGTGTAGAGAGAAAGCTTTGGAAAGTTCATTTTTTTTGTCTAAGTTAAATGACTTGAAGGAGCTGCTTGTAAGCCCTTTCAAAGGATTTCTTTGGCCGACCTTCTTTACATTTTAGGCCTTATTTTATTAAGTGAATAATGTACTATTGTTCCCCTTTCACTTAGGCCTTAAGGGGTTCCAAATTGATGGGCCTTTGCTGCCCATTTGTCCCTTTTCTCTTAGTTGGTTTGGGCCTAAATTATCAAAGAAATTGTGATGTCTTTGGGATGTTTTCATATCCTTCTTGGGTTAAAAATATAGTCCATTTATGATGCTAAAACATGGGATAAAGTTACACCCTTAACACAGACTTTATTCATAATTGAACTTGGATAAATTTGACGTCGGGCCTCGTATCTGTCTAGCTATACATTTAAGCTAAGCAAGTAGGTGACTCACCTTCTAGCATCCTATGTCCTATAAGCACCTCACTTCTCTCACTTCAATTAAGGCCGTGATCCTTAATTTGACTTAAAACTTGTATACACTCGACCCTCTTAAGCTTTAGATATACATATCGCCCTATAATATGAGATTCAAGCACTTTTAAAAATAGGCGCTAATTTGACAAGGCCATATCATGTTTCATGTGTATAGGACAAGTACATGTAAGGTGTAGGGTGTTACATCCTCCCCCTAGGAACATTCATCCTTGAATATTAGCATAATTAAATAGCTTAACCATGTTCAACGCAATAATTGTTCAAACACACGTACCGACTAAGGTCCCAATTCTGCATGTTGCACTTTCTCTTTAGCTTCAAATAAGTAAGGGTATTTTGATTTCATCACGTCCTCAGTCTCCCATGTTATCTCTTCTGCTTGCTAGTTTCTCTAGAGTACTTTTACTAAGGCTATTTCTTTATTCCTTAGCTTCTTAACTTGACGATGTAAAATAGCAATAAGTACCTCTTCATAGGTGAGATCTTCTATAACTTGTACATCTTCAATAGGAGTGACACGGGATGGGTCACCTATGCATTTTCGAAGCATTGAGACATGAAAAACTGGACAAACCATTGAAAGCTCTTGGGATGGCTCTAGTTCATATGCAACTTGCCTGAACCTCTTAATAATCTGATATGGCCCTATGTAACATGGGCTCAGTTTCCTTTCTTACCAAATTTTATAACCTCTTTCATTGGAGATATCTTTAAGAATACCCAATCCCCTACTGAAAACTCTAGTCCTCTCCTTCTAGCATCCGCATATGATTTATGATGACTTTGGGCTGTTTCTAGCCACTGTTGTATTACCTTAACCTTTTTCATGGCTTTTTGTACTAGATCTGGCCAAAGCAAGGTAGTTTCACCCACATCAAACCATCCAATCATTGACCTACATTTCCTTTCATACAAAGCTTCGTAAGGTGCCATCTTGACACTTGAGAAGTAGCTATAATTATAGGCAAATTTAATAAGTGGCAAATAGTCCACCCAACTACCTTTAAAGTCCAATGGATAAGCTTGCAATATATCTTCAAGTGTTTAAACGGTGTGTTCTGCTTGACCATCTATTTGAGGGTGAAATGTTATACTGAATTCACTTGTGTCCCGAAACTCCTTTGGAAGGACTTCCAAAACTTTGGAGTGAATTGAGCTCCTCGGTCAGATATAATGGAGATTTGGACTCCACGTAGCCTGACTATCTCTTTGAAGTATAGCTTGGCATATGCTTCAGCTGTATAATCACTCCTAACTGCCAAGAAGTATGCTAACTTTGTGAGTCTGTCAACAATTACCCATATGGAGTCAAACTTCTGAAATGAGCGAGGTAACCTGGTAACAAAATCCATATTAATTATATCCCACTTCCATGTTGGAAGCTCTATACAACGGGGCGATTCTATATGGAGGAATGGAAATAGGTTGAGTATCTGGAAGTAAGTCAATACCAAAATCTATCTCTCTTACTAAAGGTAAACCTGGAAGTCTATACATTGCATATAACCTCCTAGCTTTTGGTGTTCTACTTTTACTTATTAGCAATTTGGAGATCATTAGTATCAGGCACACATAATCTATTTTGGCAATAAAGTACTCCATTTTGAGTAAGTTCAAAGCCCTTCATCATATCCTGACTTACCTTTTCCTTAAGTTATCATAGAACAGGATCCTCGAACTATTTTTCTTTCACCTCCATTACTGATGAAGACACTGCTACATTATGTACAATAATCACTTCCTTTGGAGTTTCAAGAAGGCGAACTCCCAAACTAGCTAGTTGATGTAGATCTGTAGCCACTCCTTGACTTACCACGACTTGATCACCAGTATCCATGATTGTCTTACAACTTAGAGCATCGGCTACCATATTTCCCTTCCTCGGATGGTATTGTATATCAATATCGTAACCCTTTATTAACTCTAGCCATCTTCGCTATTTTAAATTTAGGTCTTTCTACTTAAAAATGTATTGCAAACTCTTATGATCAATATATATGTCAATGTGAACCCCTTACAAATAGTGGTGCCATATTTTCAGAGCAAACACAACTATATCTAGCTCAAGATCATATGTTAGATAGTTTTTCTCATGTGGTTGTAGTTGTCTAGATGCATAAGCAGTTACCCTACTATGCTGTGTCAGTACACACCCTAAGCCAACTCCTAAAGCATCATAATACGGCATAACTGTCTAGATGCATAAGCAATTACCCTACCATGTTGTGTCAGTACACACCCTAAGCAAACTCTTGAAGCATCGCAATACACTGCGTATCCCTCAGTGCCTTCTGGAAGTACTAGCATAGGTGCAGAAGTTAGCTTATTTTTTAGCTCTTGGAAGCTCCTTTCACATGCATCATTCCATTAGAACTTGGGTGCTATATGTGTCAACTTTGTTAGAGGTGCAGAAATAGAAGAAAATCCTTTAATAAACCTCCTGAATAACTTGCCAAACATAGGAAGCTTCGAACTTCCATAGGTGTTGTTGGTCTTGGCCAATCTTTCACAACCTCTATCTTTTGTGAATCAACCCTTATTCCCTCATCGAACACAGTATGACCCAAAAATGCCATTGATTTTAGCCAAAATTCATATTTAGAAAACTTGGCATACAACTATCGATCACGAATGACCCAAAAATGCCACTGATTTTAGCCAAAATTCACATTTAGAAAACTTGGTATACAATTGTCGATACGAAGAACTTGTAACACCTATCATAAGTGATTTGCGTGGTCCTCTTCTGATCTTGAATATACCAAAATGTCATCTATAAACACTATCACAAACAAATCCAAGAATGTCTTGAATACCCTATTCATTAGATCCATAAAAACTTCTGGTGCATTCGTTAGCCTAAATGACATAACAAGAGATTCAAAGTGACCATAGTGTGTTCTAAAAATAGTCTTAGGTATATCTTTCTCCTTAGACCTCACTTGGTGATACCCTGATGTCAAATCAATTTTTGAAAAGCATTTGGCACCCTGTAACTGATCAAATAATTGATCAATCCTAGGGAGAGGGTATTTATTCTTAATTGTCACCCTATTCAATTGTAGATAGTCAATACACATTCTCAAGGTGCTATCCTTTTTACTTACAAATAACACTGGTGAACCCCAAGGGGACACACTAGGTCTTATAAAACCCTTCTCCAATATGTCTTTTAACTGCTTTTTTAATTCACGCAATTCTGTCGGAGCCATTTTATATAGAGGGATGGAAATAGGTTGAGTGCCTGGAAGCGAGCCAATACCAAAATCTACTTTCGTTCTAGAGGTAAGCCTGGAAGTTCTTCAGGGAACACATCAACGAATTCATTCACTACTGGAACTGATTGAAAGGTTGGCGATTCTGTCAAGAAGCTAACCAATCCATACCCATTATAATATTGAATTCCACCATTTCTAGCTCATTAAGGTCAGCCAATGTGTCACGGTCACAAACAGTTACTACACAGTCCTAATAAACCCTTCTAGCCATAATAGACTCACTAGTTGGTGTAGACACTTCAAATGGTTTGTTCAATAATTTGGGTGTTCTCTTAATCTTCCTAGAAACTAATGGAGTGATGTATGATAGTGTAGAACCAGGGTCAACTAATGCATATACATTATGTGAAAAGATGGACAATATACCTATCACAGACATCTCCAACTCCTCCAGCTCCTAATGAACTTGGAGTAGTGAAAATCCGCCAGAACCACCTATCGATGCTACCATGCAGGATCTGAGGAAATCCCCCAACAGCTAGCTAGGTTTATCCTTTCACCCCTTAGGCTACCCCCCCCTCCCCGCTCGTGATAGGATCGACCCTAGCTAGGTGATTCTTCCACCCCTCGAGTTACCACCCATCAATAGGCAATATACTTTACTTTAGCTTTCAATTACCTTTGAGATGATTCTTTTGGTGGTCATTATATTGGAGTTGTAGGATTGTAATATAGCATGTGACATGTAAATAATCATACAAGACAATATGACAATGAAAAGAGTATGTTACACAAATACTGGAATGTGTATGAGATGAAACAACTTGTGAACTTTATTTAGCAACAAGAACCCATGTAACTTGGTATCCCCATATGTATGCAGATTTGAAGGTGACTATGTATGGGAGAATTTGGACATGTAAAAGAGTGGAGACATGGTTAATAGTTGTGTCGGAGTTGGTAAGTGCCTTTATGTGCCAAGGAAGAAGCTAGATTTCATGCCAAGTAATACGAAATCGAGTAGCCTTATATACCTTACTATACGACCTCACTAGTACCTTGAGATAACCTTCCCTTACTCCAAGTATTTATCTACAATATAGTAGGTGATAGAACTAGCATTAGCAGCCAATAGAAATATTTTGGCATCCTAAACTCATAAAACAACACACAGGCAGCAAGCATATAATCATAAACCCAAGTCTGTTCTTTCAACCTTTTCACCTCTAATCGTATTTTCTAATACACATTCTCACATACATATCATGTACAGCTTGTTTTAGTGCCATAATAGTCTTACATTTACCCACAAAGCACAACACAAAACAATTCTACACAACATATAAATAGGCGGCATAACGTTACATCCCTTCGCTACATTTCAACGTCGACAATTCCAAACCTGTTCTAACTTTAACCAAATAGTCCCCACCAAATATACACATAAAAACAGTCCTATAATAATAAAAAAATAGTTCTAAAGTATATGGAGAATGTGAAACAACAATCTTCGATCATCAGCCCACAAGTTCCTATTAAGAACATAATTACGATATCATATAAGAACTCACTTTAGTAGATTGTAAAAATAGTGCAGCAGCCTTTATATATCATTATAGAACTAAGATGGCACAAGAACTCACTTTTGCGAACTGTAAAAATGGTACAACAACTTTTATACATCATTATAGAACCAATACTCATTAAGAACAGTAGCCTCCCTTCATAATCAATCCAACCAAAAAGAGAAAAGCTTTCAAATACACAAGAAAAATGTACAACAACCTTTCAAACACATGTTGTCCAACAATTTCAGAAAAGGTATAATTAGCTTAACCTCTTATTTTTTTCATGAGAAAATAATACTAAACACATAAGTATTCTTGCTTACCTTTACGCTCAAGGTGTAGGGCTTGTCCATGAACCGTAAAAGTCTCCTTGTGGCTGCTTTGCAAGGTTAAGAAGGTGTAGAGAGAAAGCTTTGGAAAGCTGATTTTTTTTTATTTAAGTTAAATGACTTGAAGGAGCTGCTTGTAAGCCCTTTTAAAGGATTTATTTGGTTGACTTTATTTTAAATTTTAGGCCTTATGTTATCAAGTGAGTAATGTACCATTTTTTCCCTTCTACTTGGGCATTAAGGGGCTCCAAATTGATGGGCCTTTGCTACCCATTTTTCCCCTTTCTCTTAGTTAATTTAGGCCTAAATTATCAAAGAAATTATGATGTATTTGGGATCTTTTTATATACTTATTGGGCTGAAAATATACTCCATTTATGATGCTAAAATATGGGATAAAGATACATCTTTAGCACGGACTTTATTAATAATTGGACTTGGACAAATTCGACATCGGGCCTTGTCTCTGTCTAGCTAGCAAATTTAAGCTAAGAAAGTAGGTGACTCACCTACTAGCTTCCTAAGTCCTACAAGCACCTCACTTCTCTCACTTCATTTAAGGTCGCGATCTCCTCAATTTGACATAAAACTTGTATACACTCGACCCTCCTAAGCGTTAGACATATATATCGCCCTCTAATATGAGATTCAAGAACATTTAAAAATAGGTACTAATTTGACAAGTCCATATCATGTTTTATGTGTATAGGATATGTGCATGTAAGGTGTAGGGTGTTACATATTTAACCCTCTGTTCATTGACTTTGATAGTTTTACCATCCCTATTTTCTAACTCAATGGCTCCATAACTCAAAACACGTATGACTTCGAAGGGCCCCATCCATTTAGATCTAAGTTTCCAAGGAAACCACCTCAACCTAGAATCATAAAGCAGGACTAAGTCTTCTGGAGTAAATTGGCAATTTTTAATTCTGCGATCATGGTGAGCTTTCATTCATTGCTTGTACAAGGCAGAGCTTTCATATGCACGCAGCTAAAACTCATCAAGTTTATTTATTTGCATTAATCTAGATGTTATTGCTTAATTCATGTCTAGATTCAGCTTCTTCAGTGCCCATAGTGCCTTGTGCTCAAGCTCAACTGGCAGGTGAAAAACTTTCCCAAACACCAATTGATAAGGGGACATTCCAATTGGAGTTTTGAAAGTTGTGCAATAGGCCCATAAATCATCATCCAACTTTCTTGACCAATCAGTGCAATTCACACTCAATGTTTTGGATAAGATTTGTTTTATTTCCTTATTTGATACTTTTACTTGACCACTTGTTTAGGGATGGTACAGGGTTGCGACTTGGTGTTTCACACCATATCTTTCAAGGAGAGCTTTGAATAGTTGGTTGTAAAAATGAGAACCTCTATTGCTGATGATTGCCTAAGGTGTACAAAACCTAGAAAAGATGTTTCTTCGGAGAAACCCAGTAACACTCTTACCTTCATTGTTTGGTAAGGCTACGGCCTCTACCCATTTAGATACATAATCAACTGCAACAAGAATGTACTTATTACCATGAGAGCTAACAAAGGGTCCCATAAAGTCAATGCCCCATACATCGAATATTTCTATCACCAAAATAGGATTTAGAGGAAATTCGTGCTTTTGTGAGACCCTACCCTCTCATTGACATCTATCACAAGACTTTACATAATTATGGGTGTCTTAATGTATAGACGACCAACAGTATCCACATTGTAACACCTTGTAAGCAGTTTGAGCTCCACTGTAATAGCCACCCACCAATGAAGAGTGGCATGCTTCAAGAATACTCATCATTCAACTTCTGGGACACATCTATAGATGATCCCATTCGCACAAACATGAAATAGATATGGCTCATCCCAGAAGAACATTTTTACATCGTGTATAAACTTGGGACGTTGATGGGTATTTAGGTTAAGAGGCACTATATCACTCTCCAAGTAGTTAGCATAGTCTGCAAACCAAGGTATAAGATCATGTGAGGCTGCCAAAACTTTCTCATCGGGGAATGAATCATGATGTCAAGTCCATCATCAAAATTCACCATAGCTTCATCTTGCAATCTAGAAAGATGTTCTGCTACCTGGTTTTCTATCCCCTTTCTATCAATCACATCAAAATTGAATTCTTGCAAGAGGAGTACCCATTTGATCAGTCTTGGATTTTCATCCTTTTTAACCATTAGGTATTTGAGCGTTGTATGGTCTGTGTGCACGATAATCTTAGCTCCCAACAAGTATGAACAAAATTTTTCAAAGGCAAAAACTAAGGCAAGCAATTCCATTTTGGTGATTATATAGTTTTTCTGGGCTGCATTTAGTTCTTTTCTAGCATAATAGATTGGATGTAGATTTCTCTCCCTTCACTGCCCCAACAACACACCTAGTGCAACCCTGCTTGCATCATAGATTAGCTCAAATGGTTGTGACCAATCCAGAGCCACAATAATGGGCACTGAAGTCAACGTTCTTTTCAATTTTTCAAAGGCGTGAATGCATACATCATCAAATACAAACTTGGCATCTTTCTCTAGAAACTTAAACAAGGGTTATGAGATCTTGGAAAAATCCTTAGTGAAATGGTGGTAAAATCCTGTGTGGCCTAGAAAGTTCCTGATACCTTTCATAGAAATTGGTGGAGGCAGTTTCTCGATAACTTTAATTTTTGCTTTATCCACCTTGATTCCCTTACCTGAAATTCTATGACCAAGTACAATACCTTCTTTGACAATAAAATGATATTTCTCACAATTTAGCACTAAGTGACTCTCAATGCACCACCGCAGCACATTATGCAAATGTAACAGGCATTCTTCAAAGGACTGGCCAACAACACTAACATCATCCATGAACATTTCTATAGTGCTTTCAACCATGTCTGAGAGGATAGACATCATGCATCTTTCAAATGTGGCTGGAGCATTACATAGTCCAAAAGGCTTTCTCTTAAATGCAAAGGTACTATATGAGTATGTGAAAATTGTCTTCTCTTGATCCTCAAGCACAATAACAATTTGGTTGTACCTGAAATATCCGTGAAGAAAACAGTACCATCCCTTCTCTGACAGTCTATCAAGCATTTGATCCATGAAAGGCATAGGGAAATGATCTATCTCAGTAGAAGCATCGAGTTTCCTGTAATCTATACACACTCTCCATGTAGTAATCGGCCGCATAGGGATCAACTCATTATTTGCATTAGGCACCACGGTGATACCTCCTTTTTTGGAACACACTGTACTGGACTGACCCATTCACTATTGGCAATTGGGTAGATCACTCTGCATCTAACCACTTGATTATTTCTTTCCACACAACTTCTTGTATTAGGAGGTGAACTATCTTTAATGCTCGATACTCGATTTGTAATCCTTGACTAGTTGAATCTTATGAGTGTATATCCCAGGAGGTATGCCAATAATGTTTGCAATTGTCCACCCAATTACCCTTTTGAATTACTTAAGAACAGAGACGAAGGACTCTATTTGGGTTTCGTTCAAGTTAGTTGCAATTATAATAGGCAAAGTACTATTTCCTCCCAAGTATGCATATTTCAAATGTACTGGTCGTGCCTTAAACTCTAACTCTGGTGGGACATTTACGAAAGACATCTTAGTTGGCGTTTCCCTATTGCACAAGTCTAATTCTAACTTGGCCTGTCTCCTAGGCCTAAATGACACCCCAAGAGCATTCACTATTTTCTCATAATCAGGTATGCTTTCATCATTGAAATTTATCAGCACAGCTGCCAAAGGTTCAACTCCCAGCCTCGACTCAACTGGGATCTCCACTTTATCATCCACACTCATTTTGATCATTAATACATCCTGGAACTCATAACTTCTTCTATGTGGCTAGACCACTTGGAACACAACTCCCTCTTTACCAAACCTGAAGGTCAGCAGACTCTTTTCCATATCAACCAATGCTCTCCCTGTGGCTAAGAAAGGTCTCCCCAAGATGATAGGAAGTCCAAAAGCAACTTCATATCAAGTATAACAAAATCTGTGGGAAATATAAACATATCTACCTTGACCAACACATCATAATGTATGCCCACTGGCTTCATGACTATTCTTTCTGCCATCAACAATTGTATCATTGTATGAATAAGGTTGCCCAAACTGAGCTTGTTGAATATGGCAAGAGACATCAAATTGATGCTGACTTCTAACTCACATAGTGCTCTTGCAAATGCAACTTCCTTGACTATGCATGGTATGGTAAATGCAACTTGATCTTCATGCTTTTGCACCAAAGGCTTCTTGGTGATGCACCACAATGTTGAAAATTTTGGGAGAGGTCTTGCCTTACTCTATGCTTCTTCTTGACCAGATCTTTCATCCATTTTGCGTACCCTGGCATTCTCTCAAGAGCCTTAACTATGGGGACATCCACTAACAACTTCTTATGCACTGCCAAAAACTATTCAAAATTCTCTTCCTTTTGTCTCGTCCCGAGTCTTTGGGGAAAAGGTGGTGGGGGCCTTGGTAAGCTCTTACATTTCTTTAGTTGCTCGTTTTTGTTGTGTACTTCAGTCTTCTTATTTACCCTCTTACTGTGGCTTCCATCTCCAACCGTTGGCGTAAGAGGTTCAAGAGTGCTTTTGCCACTTTGAGTCATCACTGCCATGCAATGCCCTTCCTTCTTAGGATTTTGAACCGTGTTTCTTAGTAAGGTGCCCATTTGGAGTTGGTTCAATAGTGAAGAAACTTACTCGAATTGTTATTCCAGTTGTTTAATTGCCACTAAGTGAGACTCTATTTTCTGATTAATGCTTGAAATATCCATCTTCATTCCTTTCAAAGTCCCATCGTGGTGATTGACTCTCTTCAACAACTTGTCGAACATTTCTTCTATCCTCGAGTTACTTAACCCAGCATCACGGTTGTGAAGTGGCACATAAAGACCATTTATGTAGCCATCTTTTCTTCCCCATTTTGCATTCGGAACTCTCTCTCTCTCTTTCATAATATTCACCCCGATTGTCTCTATATACCCCATCATGGTTGAAGTTCCGACCTTAATTCTTGGACCCTTGCAAACTTAAACAAGGGTTATGAGATCTTGGAAAAATCCTTAGTGAAATGGTGGTAACTTAATTCTTGGACCCTTGCCTCCAATAGTTCGAATTGGACCCTTGGGGGTTGTTCTGGAAACCTGCTGTTTGGTTGCTTACAAAACATGCATCCTTATCAAAGAATGGATCTTCATGCACATGAATCTTTAGACATTGATGGGTTACCGCTTGAACACTTGCTTGGTTTTGCTTTAAAACCAAGTCCATGCCCTTACGGAGTTGACCAAGTTGCTCCATGATCTCTTTATTCACTTTTGCTTGCTCAATATTGGTGGTAACCGCATAAGAACTCTTTGTTGCACCACGCTCAATCTGCCCCCATGCTTTGTTTGTTTCCTCCACTTGATCCATCCTTGCAGCTACTAGCTCAAATGGTTGGTCAAGAAACACACCTCCCATGATCGTGTTGGCACAATCTTTGATATTTTCATCAAGTGCTCTATAGAAAAACTTGACCAAAGCATCATAAACAATCTTATGTTCGTGGACCATCCTTAAGCATTTGGTGAATCTCTCCCATACGGTGCTCAGAGAGTCTACAATTAATTGCTTAAAGTTGTTTATTTGGTCCTTAAGTTTCAGTTTCTTTGACCTTGAGAAATATCTCCTTAAGAACACTCTCTGAAGCTCTGGCCAACTTGCTATGGCACTCGGAGGAAGCTCAGACAACTATCCAGCTGCATTGCCAGTCAATGACAGTGGAAACACCCTCAGTCTAATAGCATCAATATATAGATATTTTGTGTCCCCATGACATATTTGCACACAAAGACGACATTTTGAAGATTACGGTGGGGATCCTCTGAAGGTAGCCCTGTGAATAAACCATGATTTTGGAGCATCTAGAGCAACTGACTCGATACTGCAAACTTTGTATCTGCTTGTAAAGGAGGTAGTACTATAGCACTGGTAATGTCTATGGCCATAGGGTTAAATCGATACTGATTTTATCCATAAGCATTTTCATTGAAGTTCCTAAGTTGTGGCTTGTTATCCCTCAATGGTGGATTCTCCTCTCTTCCCATATCATCATCATTTGTATTTATCTCCTTCTTCAACCGCAACATCTTCATTCACTTGAGCCATTTTTCTAAAAAGTTGATGGATCTCCAAATTTGTTGGAACTAAGGGATCACCTTGGCTCCTTGTGCTAGGCATACAACTAAGCACACCCTGCAAGTAAAATCAAACAACAAAAACAAAAGTAAAATACACAAGACTCTAGAAATTAACACTAGAATTAAGTAATAATGAAATCAAGTCAAAACCTAGCCGTATTCCCCGGCAACGGCACCATAATTTTTTATGATGTTCACGCATAAATAAGAAAGCGGTCACTGTTAGTAATTAACCTAACCAAAGGTTAGGGTGGAATCCACAAGGAATACAGGGTTTGACTACAAGAATTCACTATCAATCATTTTGAGTATTGATATCTAAAATCTCTAAATGGGTTTTTTTTATGATTCAAGAACAAAATAAAATAAACACTATACTATGATGCCAAAAAACACTCAATTTTAGGGACAACTTGGAATTTGTGTTCCCCATAGTTTATTGACTCGATTACCCTAGGTAACATAACTATAATTGGAGATTCGCATGCAGGATGGTAACTTAGGTTCTTCCAGCCTTCTTGTGAAGGTAAAGGTCAAATTTCACTACGACACTTGGTTGGCTACCATGGCGTGCAAACTAACTGTTACCTATTGTCCTAGTTGACCTCCCCTTCGTCAGGTTTGGTTGATTAGATAAGAACATATCAATTGAATTCTGTCATCTACTTCCCTTTTCCTATCCGTCAATACCTTAGTCATGATCATGATAGTAGGTGAGGTTTGGTGTCGACCACCACTAATAAACAATCATAATGAAGAGAAATAGATAATACATACAAAACCCCAATCACAGAAATGTAATAAACCTAGGTTATCTCAAGTCAAATACCTATGGTTCCCACAACCCCAAGTTGTGGGTGCTTAGCTACTCATGGGTAAGGCAAAACCAACAAAAATGCAAATAAAAGACATGATTGAGAATTTTACCCAAAGCAATGAAGATTGATGACACCACAAGTTGCAAACCACAAGCTTAATAGATTGATAATAAGTACAAAGCATGATTTGCAATCTCCAAAATAGGGTTTTCCAAGAGAAAATGATAAACTATGCTAAAAACTAAAAGTTCCCTTGAGAGTATATTCAAAGATAATATTCTCTTCAATTTCGAATCCCTACTAACAAAACCCTAACTTAAAGTATTTATAGTGTTTACAAAATAATCCTAAAAATTACATAGAAAAGATAGTTTGCAGCTAGTACGCCTTGCAGGTATGCCTCATAGGGTAACTTATAAGTTATTATCGAGGTCTCGTATTAGGTTCTTGGCATCTTGGACTCAACTGTTATGACTCACCAGTATAAGTTGTAGCTTGAGCTACAACTTGTATGCTCCTCTCGTAGTCTAGGCCTTCAGTTGTTGATCCAAAGTTTGAGCTCTCTGATTCCTGCTACTAGTACACCTATACGAGTCGTGACAAGACTTATGACTTGCAGGATGGCCTCCTCTTAGTAGATTTCTCTTTTTTTTGGCCTCTATTTCTTGCTACGATAGCATCCTATGACTCGTAGCTTGGGTTACGACTCATAAATAAACTCGCATGTCCTATGCTTCAGCAAAAATCTGTAATTTTTCTCTAAAATCATGCCAACCTAAATTTTCTATAAGAACAACACAAAAACACACAAAAAATATAAAAAGTCACATTAAGAACTCACAAAATCCCTTATTTTGGGCCTCAAATGTAATTTATTTTAACAGCACATCAGTCGCAAAAGCAACAAAACAACAATAAGAGATGGTAAAAAAGAAATACGGGGCTAAGGAATATCTATGTAGGTATAGAGTATGCGTTAGTACATTTGAATGTACTAGGTATGTGGGATGCAATGTAACAAAAGATAGGCTACATAGGATAAATACAATATCATAAGTAATGGATAGCATAATAACAATATGACATGTATGAATGATGCTTGAAATAAAACATGCTTATATAGAGCATATTACATATATGAGAAGAGACCAACATTATGATGGATTGTCATACCCTACCATCCACGGTGATTGAGGTATCAACCCTTCAATTGGTTGATGGTTGTCTCACCCTACCATCCATGGTTATTGAGGTATCAACCCCTCAATTATTTGATGGTTGTCTCACCCTACCATCCATGGTGATTGAGGTATCAACCCCATAATTTGTTGATAGTTGTCTCACCCTACCATCCCTGGTATTTGAGGGATAGCACCACCTATACAAGGTGTCGCCAACTTACAACACAATACATACTTTTCAAACAAACAACTCATATACACTTTCCTTTCATCATCATAAAGTCATTAACTCATAAGTCATATATTAGACCTTCAATAACTCAAGAATCCATAATCGGACATTTTATCAATCACTTGGTGGGTATGTAATGTTAGTATAAGATCATGCAATTCAAGAATGAAATCATGCAACATATCTTTAAGTAAAGCAACCCACCAATACTTGGCAAAACCCTCATGTGATATACATTGAAAACCTCCATCCAATATCATAATAGATCATAATTTCATAGCTCAAAACATTCATGATTATAATAGGCAAATCATCTCATGGAATAGACTTAAAATGAGTAAACATGTGTTTTCAATAAAACTTTCATGAAACTCCAATGTTGTATATGATCATGATTACTAATGAATAATACACATAAGCAATACAACTTGAAAAAATATAGTTTTCATAGAAATGAAAAAATATAGTTTTCATAGAAATGAAAAATTGGACTTCATGAGTGAAAGGTACCCATGAATGAAACCTACATACCTTAGACCTTTAATTTCTTGGAATTGAGTTGTGAAAGACTTGAAGCTCGAAAGTAGGTCTTGGAATCTAAAACTTGCTCTTGTTTCCTTGAATTTATATTGGGGTTTTAATGGAGGCCCTTGAGAGAATTTAAGAGTATATTCAAGTTGAGAGTAATGACTTTGATCCTTTAGAATAGGGTTTAGGTCTTTTGGGGAGGTTAAAATAGTATTGGATGTCTCAAAAGGTCATTAGAGTAGATTAAATTCACGAAAATATCATTAATGAACGAAAGCAAAAATTGATAATGTGTCACCTCACTTGAGGTTAAATGGGTTGTGTGGTACTCCATGGGTCGTGTGGAGTGCCCGTGAGTTGATACTTAGTCAAAAATTATGAAGTTGGAAAATTTAAAAAAAATTAATGTCATCGTCACTTTGATGGGAGCCTTTACGGGCCGTGTGGTGCTACACAATCCGTGTAGTGGCCCGTGTTGTTACACTTGGTGAGACAAATGTAGCCACAAATCTCCAGGCCAGGCCACATGACTCGTGAAGCTTATCAAGGCCCGTGAGGATGGTTGTGGCACCACAGTTAGTCAAAAACTCCCTCCCACGCTTACCTTGCCTCACTGCACACACTCCACGACCAGCCACATGGTTAGTGACAAGCCACACAGCCCGTATTACTAGCCGTTCCCTATGCTTACACCAAAAATTGTCTTTTCCATCCCAAAATAGTCCACACGGCTTGTCCAAAGCCTCACTATCCGTCAAAGTGCTTGTGTGACATCACTGCACGAGAGGGTCTCACCCAGTATAAGTTGTAGCTTG
>DF358967.1:67372-84788 GCA_000787875.1 Solanum virginianum | reverse complement strand
AATATGGGGAAAAATATTATTGAATTGTGTATTTACATGTGTGTTTACATTGCTACGTAAAGACCCTATTTATAGACGCTACAATCTAATCCAAATCCAACTAGGAAACAACATATTATTCCTATTCCAATTCTAAATAGGACTATGTAATCGCATTCCTATTCTAACAGTAACGTTGGCTGCTAAGAAGTATTTGGCATGCTCATGTTTTTAAAACAACCTTTATTTTAATTGCACCGAGTTGCTTGGTCAATGCCTAAAACTTTTGTGTTATATCATTCAGTGTTGTCAAAGGCACATTTGAGGTGTGCTTAAGAGTTGAGCCATGAAGCTCAGGGTTGGCGCTTTACCTTGCTTAGGCTGTGTTTCAGTGTAGGGAAGATTCTAAAGCATGCCTGCGTGGCCCATACGTTCTATCTTCAATAGAACGGTACTAAACATTAGATATGATTGGCAAAATGATATATTAATTGTTAAGGAAATCCTTATGAATGATGTTAATTTTTTCTTGCATTACATATATACTTTAAAATTTTCTTTATTGCACTGTTGCTAACTAAAGCTCACACTTCAATAGTGGTTAAAGTCTTGATAGAGTGGAATGCTTCTCAATGGTTTTACCTTTGACAGCACGAACCTGACTGATAACTTTTAAACCATCCAGGCCAGTTCCAATGCTCGAGAAGGGCGTGTAATGATCTACACTTTGGTTGAAGCTGCTCAGGAATTCTTGTCTGAAATTGTTCCACAGGAGCGTATGCACGGAACTGTGAGCTTTCTTGCTTTCAGCATTGCTTTAATAACTACCCCAATGCAGAGGAGTATGGGAAGCACATAGCTTCTCTCTTGTTTGTTTTAGCTGTATAAGCTGATGGTCTATTGATGCAACTCCATTGTAGTTGGAAATATATTATGCGTAAAAGGTTGATAACATTATCCTAGAGATACTTGGAATTTGAACAAGTGCATTTTATTTGTTTTAGGTTTCATGCCAGATTGCAGATATTAGCAGTCAATTGACGTATAAGGATGCGACAGTTTCATCCGGTGATACCTGTTCTTTTGGT
Source organism: Solanum virginianum (assembly GCA_000787875.1). Taxonomy (NCBI): domain Eukaryota; kingdom Viridiplantae; phylum Streptophyta; class Magnoliopsida; order Solanales; family Solanaceae; genus Solanum; species Solanum virginianum. Next base: position 83,721 of record DF358967.1, on the reverse strand, counting down.
GGACCATTTGTATATGGCTTTGTTGATCTTTTTAGTGGTTCAGGTGAGTCATGGCACTGGAGCCTGGGGATAAATGATAATGGTCCGATAGACTCTTTGGTGGAGTCCCATGTATCAGCAGGTCTTATCCATGAACATGACAATCAGCCAAAGAAAATTGACCAAATTATGAAGCCAGCATTGAATCAAGCAGCTAAGCAAGAAGCTTTATGTAAAGCTGAAATGAAATTAGATGCTCTTGAAGAAGAGAGTGAAGGTGAAAGTAAAAGTTGTAGTGCTTCGAGTAAAAGTTATATGGATGAATCAATCGAAGACCATGTCATGCGCAAGGTAAATTTATAAAAGAAATTTCATTTTTGAAATAGAAAACTTCATCCATATTAGTGACGAAATAGTTTTTTGCAGGATTGAACATAATCAGCTAAAACCAGCGACATTGATCTTTTTTCCTTTTACAATCTTTTGATGCCAATATGTTATTATCCATTTCTAGCTATTTTATTTTTGTGGGCACTGATTAGATCTATTGCTGCATCTTGAAGGATCTTCCCCTAACATCTGACTTTCTTATAGAATATTTTTCTGGCAAGGGATCAATCGGACTGTGGTGATGCTCAGCGGGAGCCTGAACCTGAATCTTCAATCCCATTGTGCTTTGGTTAACCTGAATCTTCAGAACTGGTGGCCTCAGGATCTCTAGTTCTTGACCGTTCACCGAACGCCCTAGAAAAAGACCTCATTCTGGTACTTCCTTCTACATAGTTATTTAGCATACTTTTTGGTAATACAGGTGAGAATTTTGTGAAAGCTGGAACAGAACTAAAGCATCTTTAGTTATTTTCTGGTTGTTTAGAAGATAACAGGACAGAATGGAATATAGGTAGTACATTTGGCTCTTGGGTCGGTAAACTATGAAAAGAGCCCGGTTTAAACTTCTCTTCCTGAACTGTCTTCCACTTTTTATGAACTCTTTCCAAATAAACTATAACGGTGCTCTAAACTTTGCTTCTGTAGGCACACTTGCTTCGGCTTGGCTGCGGCCCTAAAGGACCTATATCTGATGCTCTGCCAGAAATAACATCAGAGCTCTTTGACCTTGGTGTATGATCATCTTAATCCAATTCTTTGTTATTAGCTCATGCTTACTTTTTGTCCCTCGTTTAATTTTGTATCACTAGGTCATTACTACAATTAAATCTGATAGAAAAGTGGATGCCTCTGAAAATGACACTATATTTTAGATCATCTCCAAACGTGTACAAGATCTGGCTACCAAACCTTCAATCTTTGATGGGACTTTTGATAATGTTTTTCAAGCAAATAAGGTAAGGGTTTATTGTTCTTTTCTTGAGCGGCTTCTTTCTGTCTCAGTTGTGCGCCCATATGATTGACAGTAATAATAATTTCCATCAAATGAATTTAATAGTTGTCATCAAAGCTGTCACAATTTTGGAAAGCTTCATCTGAGTTTGAAGGGAAGAATTCTTCACCTCCCCAAAACTCTCGATATTTAAATGACTTTGAGGAGCTCCAACCCCTAGGTGAGTAATTGTTTTTTTCAGAATCTTTTCCCTTATTATATATCAGTCTCATTCTACAATTGATGTCTAATAAAAAAAATGGCTGATAAACTCCTAGAATGTATTGCATTGCATTTTATATGAGAGAAGCCTATTGCTAGAATGACATTAGAGTAGTTTATTTAAATCTGAAGATTAACCAATTGCGCTGAAAACGTAACAGAAGTTGTATGGAGACTAGGAACTCATGTTATGCCAAATAGGCAAGTGAATTGTGATGCTAACTTACAAGTAGGATAAGAAATGTTTTAGAGGTTAGATTGTTAAACCAGTTTGTTGATCCTATCCTAGCTAACAACTCGCCAACACTTTTATTACTTAACTAGTCTTTGGGCATGCTGCCTTGTGCATGGACGTTATATGACTATAAAATTTTAAAAGTTACATAGATATTAGTTATTGTGAGGAATATTAAAGAAAAATATTATTGAATTGTGTGTCTACATTATTACATAGAGACCTTATTTATAGATACTACAATATAATCCTTTACCAAGTAGGAAAGGACATACTATTTCTATGCCAGTTCTAAATATGATTATATATTCCTATTCCTATTCCTATTCTAACACTCCCCCTCAAGCTGGTGCATACAAATCATATGCACCTAGCTTGTTACAGATAAAATTAACACGCGGGCTGGTGAGGGACTTGGGGAAGATGTTTGTACGCTGATCACTTGACTTCACAAATTTTGTAACAATATCCCCTTAGACATAATTAATACGAGCTAAGTTGCTTGGACTCTTCACTTTTGATGCCGCACCCGTGTCGACACAACATGGGTGTGGGTGTGAGATCCGTGTCCGATTTAGTCAACTGATTTCGGGTACTTTGACCAAAATTGATGGGGAAAGGTTGGATGGTTTTAATGATTTCTGTAATTAATACAAAAGCTAAGGTGAAATTGAAGAAAATGGAATACCTTTTATATAGAAATTTGTATGTCACGCCTTTTTCTTTAATTTTCTTCTAGGATTCTCTTCAAATTCTCCACATAATATCTCATAATATAGGTTTATCACTCTATTTTTAGATATTTTTATTATTCTTACGTGAATCCCCGCCCTCGTATCCATACATGATCCATATCCCTGAATCTTAAAAATTAGATCATGAAGGATCCAACCTCTAGATCCGCACCCGTATAGGACACCCACACCCGAGTCTGAGCAACTTAGAATACGAGGACTAGTGAGGGACTTGGTGAAAATATTTGCAAGCTGATCACTTGACTTCGCAAATTTTGTAACAATACCTCTTGAGAGTATCTTTTCTCTGACAAAGTGACAATCAATCTCAACGTGCTTAGTCCTTTCATGAAACACTGGATTTGATGCATTATGAAGGGCCGCTTGATTATCACACACAAATTCCACTTGATCAATTTGGCCAAATTTTAGCTCCTTCAATAACTATTTGATCCAAATAAGCTCATAAGTGATTGCAACCATTGATCAATATTTTGCTTCTGCACTAGAGCTAGCAACCACATTCTGTTTCTTACTCTTCCATGATACCAAATCACTTCCTACTAACACATAATATTCTGATGTAGAACGTCTATCAGAGGGTGATCCTGGAAGATAACAGGACAGAATGGAATATAGGTAGTACATTTGGCTCTTGGGTCGGTAAACTATGAAAAGAGCCCCCAATCGGCATCTGTATATCTCGTGATATGCTTATGGCCTTGATTTTCGATGAGTAGCCTTTTTCCCGAAACTGACTTTATATATCATAGAATGCGAACAACTACATCCCAATGACTATCACAAGCGGCAGTCATCAATTGACTTACAACACTCACAGGGAAAGAGATGTCATGTCTAGTCATCGTAAGATAATTTAACTTTCCCACCAGCCATCTATACCTTTCAGGATTATTGAGTGGCTTCCCTTGTCCCGGAAGGAGTTCAACATTCGAATCCATAGGAGTGTCAATGGGTCTACATTCCCTCATTCCTGTCTCCTCAAGAATGTCTAAGGCGTACTTGCATTGAGAAATAAACAATACGTGATCCAGATTGAGCAACCTCAATACCTAGAAAATACTTTAGTCTGCCAAGGTCTTTAATCTGAAATGCTTAAAGAGATGTTGCTTCAAACTAGAGATACCATCTTGATGCCAGTGATAACAATATCATCGACATAAACAACTAAATAAATACAAAGATTTGGTGCAGAATGCTGATAAAATACAGAGTGATCAACTCGATTATGAGTCATGCTGAACTCCTAAATTACTGAGCTGAACTTTCCAAAACAGGCTCAAGGAGACTATTTTAGACCATAGAGTGACTTACGCAATCGGCATACAATGCTACTAGACTCCTTCTGGGCAACAAAACCAGGTGGTTGCTCTATATAGACTTGTTTCACAAGATCACCATGTAGAAAATCATTCTTAATGTCCAACTGATTAAGAGGCCAATGATGAATGGTAGCCATAGATAGAAGAAGACTGGCCAGATGCTATTTGAGCCACAGGAGCAAAAGTATTACTAAAATCTAGCCCAAATATCTGAGTATATCCTTTAGCAACAAGGCAAGCCTTAAGCCGATCAACCTGATCATCTGCACCAATTTTTACTGCATAAACGCAACGACAACCAACAGTAGATTTACGTGTTGGAAGGGAGACAAGTTCCCAAGTACCACTCGTATGTAAAGAAGACATCTCATCAATCATAGCTTGCCTCCATCTAGAATGAGAAAGTGTTTCACCTGTAGTCTTAGGAATGGAAATAGAGGACAAAGATGATACAAAAGCATAATAGGATGATGTGAGACAATAATAACTCAAGAAAGTACAATGTGGGTTAGCATTCCGAGTGGATCGTATACCTTTTTGAAATGCAATCAGTTGGCCAGAAGGAGGCAAGTCCACAGTAGGAGCAGGGTCTAGCACACGACATGAACCATCTGGAATTAGTGCTTTAAAATAAATAATTTCCTGAAATTGATGAGTACTAGTCCTAGGTCGAGAATGGAAGAAATCCTGCCCCACAGAATTCCTTTTTCTTTATATATATATATATATATATATATATATATAGAGTCTGCAACACTCACAAACTTCAGCCACAACACACAACACAATCTGTCTAAGTACTTAGACTTTTTTCATTTTTAGGCAGCTTAGAACGTTTGAACGCTTCCCAACCTTTTATTGATCTCACAATACTAAGGAATAAGGCTTCACAAATTTGTCTAAGGCGCAGAACACTCTCCCACCCTTAAACGAATTTCTACCCCACGTATAAAAGGACTGCACAAGGCAGTTACACAGGATAAGGTAGTTACAACAACTCATGAGCCTGCACATGGCCCTACTAGAAAAGTCTATCTGAAATGAACTAACATTACAACCGTCGTATTCCAACAGCTAGTACATAATTCGAATTTAAACTAAGCCCCACATGTGCCACGCACATGCCTTCCATGCCTTAGGCGAAGTTGCACCTTGCAACACTTAGAATATTTCTGCTGCCTTCCAACACTTAGTTTTATTTCTGACTTCTTGCCAGCATTGTGCCCGCACATAAATCAGCCTTGTCTTGCCATCGTCAAGTCCCACAGCCTTGCCTTGTCAAGCCAACACACTTGCCCAGCCTTGCCAAGCCTTAGTCCTATCAAGCAACACGCTGCCTTGCCTTGCTGATGCCACTACCTTGCCTTGTGCCCAAGTTTGCTTAGCCATCACTCCAGCATCCTTGGTCATTGTATCCAAGCTCACTTGCCAACACTTAAGTAGCCTGAACACCTTGCTACACTACCAACACTTGGCCAATAGATGATACCACAAAACCTTTTTGCGTGTATCACTGTCTGTCTCTTCAATCTCCTTCTGTTGCAGCAGATAATTGAAATTATTCAGAAAGTATCAACAAGGATGAGAGAATGCTAGAAGCATATGAACATACTACTGATTGCTAAAGCATTAAGCAAACATACTTGCATGAAAACACAAAAATTTACTAATAAAAAATTGTAAGGTAAGAGAAAAACATTGGGTAATGATAACACTTTTTACCTCTTAGTTTTCTTGCTTTTATCACTTCTTCACTCTTAATATATGATAAGCAGGTTTGAAGTCCTGAACCTACTATTTCTATTAGAGATATATCCAACCATATATCTGTGTCAATTCCTCTAATGGAGGTTCTCATCTCTCCATGTTATACTATCATAATCACCATCAGTTTATTCTCAGAAGGTCAAATTGTGTCTGATGGATTTTCCTAGTCAGAGGAGGTTCTACCTCTTTATTTTTCTTTTTGCATGTGTGAGAAATAAAGGAGAAGAATATTATTTAATTGTGTCTCTACATTATTACACAGAGACCCTATTTATAGATACTACAATACAATCCTTGCCAAGTAAGTACGATTGTATTATTCCTATTCTAACATTCCCCCTCAAGCTAGTGCATACAAGTCATATGTACCTAGCTTGTTATAAATGTAATTAATATGAGAGTCGATGAGGTGCTTGATGAGATATCTGCAAGTTGATCATTCGATTTCACAAAATTGACAATCAATCTCAATGTGCTTAGTCTTCTCATGATATACTGGATTTGATGCATAATGTCAATCAATCTTAATTTGCTTGGTTTTCTCATAAATTACCGAATTTGATGCATAATGTCGATAAAACACAGGATTATAAATTCCTGAATTACAGTGTTGAACTTTCCAGCCAAGCTTGAGAAGACTCTTTTAGACCATAGAGTGACTTACACAATCGACATACAAGGCTATTAACTCCCCTGAGCAACAAAATTAGGTTGTTGCTTCATATGAACTTCTTCACAGTGCAACCGTCGCTGAAAAGTGCTCAAATCTAGAATAAAAATATATGGATTGTATTGGAATCAATTGATGAATCGATATTAAACAAGAAAGTCACCAAAAAAAATTGGTCGGAACATGCTCTTGTGTCGGAGCATTAGATTTGATAGTTGAAAGTGGTCATAATCCGAGAAATAAAATTATACGGGCAGGATCGAAAAGATGACATGACCCTATTGGGAAAGACAATTATATGGGTAGGGTCGGAATGATGGGACAACCCTATTAGAAAATAGAAATTATATAGGTAGGGTCGTATTAACGGCACGACCCTGCTGAAAAAGAGAAAATTGTATGAATAGGGTTGGAATAATGACACGACCAAACACAAATAAGAAAGTAGTCACTGGAAAGATGATATTGTGCTACCAAATTGAATATGAAAAATAGTCACCGAGAAGATGACACGATGCTACACAAACACTGGCGGATATGGGATTGACCAAAAACCCTTGAAAGTCACCAGAAATTGACGCCTAGTGACCTGTCCGACTGAGTTTTCTTCCCATATATGTGTGTGTCTATATATATATATACACATATATATACATATATATATATATGTGTATATATATATATATGTATGTGTATATATATATATATGTATCTATATATATATATGTATGTATATATATATATATGTATCTATATATATATATGTATATATATATATATATATGTATATATATATCATTACAACAACAACATATCCAGTGGAATCCCACAAGTGGGGTCTAGGTGTGTGTACACATATATATCATTGATTCTACTTTTGTTAACATAGCCATTGACTAGACAGACGACATATATAGGTACTAGCCGCCTGTCGGTAGCTTAAGCTCTTTGATTCTCTACCAAGATCATAAAGTTTCTGTTACCATGTGAGAAATAAAGTAGTAGAAAACTATTGAATTGTGTCTCTATATTATTACACAGAGACCCTAGTCCCTATTTATAGACAGTACAATACAATCCTTTACCAGGTAGGAAACTATTTATCATTCCTATTCCTACTACTATTCTAAGTAGGATTGTACATACCTATTCCATTCTAACAACACCTATCCGCTTTCCCTCTCCATCTCTTCTTAATCCTCAGGATCAATTTATTGCATGAGTATGCCGTCTGAAAGCACACATCCAAAACCATCTATACAACTCATTTAATAAATAGAAAATTGAAAAGAAATAAAGAATTTTTTCACAAAATATTATCCAATGATTGATCCATCTAGTAATTTAGAAGTTGATTGAAATAATCGTTAACTTTCTCTTCTTTTCTTCCCCAACCTTCACCCCATTATGTGCATGTATATATATTACTACTATCTTGTGTTGGAAGAAGGAACTATAACTGCCAAATTAATATGTCATAATATCTATTTGTGAATGCCAAAAGAGTTGATGAATACATTGTCAATTAATTACCTTTATACATTTCAAGTATAACATGCTCCTTTATTAAAGGTCTTAAAAAATCAATAGTTTTTGACAAGTATTGGAAACAGAAGTTTTTTCATCTTCCTCTAATTATGTGATATTTAGAATTTTTAAAATATGATAAACTGTAAATTAAATGAGGAAAAATTTCAAAACAAAAAATAGGAAAAAGATATTCCTAGTCTATGAGAGGGTAATTTTTTTTTCTCTAAAGGACAAAGTAGTCACTCAACTTTGAAAAGATATTTTTGTAATTTAACTTTTGACTTAGGATGTTCCCACTTTAGTGTGATGTGCTGATGATATGATGATAATTCGTGCTTTGTCTTTGGCTCGCCTTGGTCTTTGCTCATCCTGGAAGAATAATAGTTGGAGAACTGTTTAAACTCTCTAATTTAATGATCAAAGTTGGCCCCGACACTGTCAATTTGATACTTTTAGCTTGTAAACCTTGGATCACTCAAGCAAAGATGTCCCAAATTGGGTGGGTGTAATGTTGGGCTTCTCAATTATGCTTCTTTTGTGAAATTGTTTTATTTATTTTTGTGATCTTTCTCAACCCGTAACTGAAGGCTTCTGAGGAGACCTCATATGGGTTTATTGTTATAGTTTTCTCTCTGGAGGCTACACTTCTCGTGTTTTTAAGTGAGCCTGTCTTTTTCAGAACCTCCAAAGAAAAAACATGGAATTATGAAATGCATATAAATTAATTTTTGTATATTGACTGGTGCTTATGTGTTGAAAAAAGAAAAGCTGTTATGAGTTTAAGTTTCAGAAGTTTAGAAATTGTAACACTGTGAGAAGGTATTATATGTAGCATAGGCTCATTTTATTGATGGTAAACAATATAATGGTGATATATGACTGGGTTGTACAGTTTCTTTTGTAATTCTTAAACAGAATGTTGGTAGTCTGGTTTTTCCTTGATTTAGAAGCACATTCGTCCTTATATTGAGGATTGGTTTAGCTTCACTAAGACTGCTTTATCTCTGCAACAGTAATCTTTTTTAATAAACTTGGAAATGAGGTTCCTTTTGGTACTTCATATTCATTATCATATCAAATGAGATAGGCTTAGACCGGACCAAAAGACAGTGGCCTGCAATGAGACAAATTTGGGGTAACATATTTCGTTAACAATATTCTTCACAGCATTGTTGCACACTCTAAGTTCTGAGGCTGTTTGGTTTGAAATGCGTAACAACCATTCAATTCTTTCATTTGCGAATTTGTGCTGGAAAAAAATATTCTCCTCATTATTTGCATTCTAGGTCAGGGTGGGTTTGGTCACGTTGTGCTGTGCAAGAATAAGCTTGATGGAAGGCAATATGCCATGAAGAAGATTCGATTAAAGGACAAGATTCTGCCTTTAAATGACCGTATAGTGAGGTTTGTATCTGATGTTGGTTCTGCAGAAATTAGTACTCTTTGTGCAGAAAACTAAATAGCATTCATGTTAAACCTTGGTGCTGGAAGTTAGTCCTGTGCTTCATCTTTGTTATTGTCATTGCTCGTTTACATGCTTATTCCTTTCTACTGATGCAATTGATTGTTCATACGGCTTGTTTCTTTGAGTTTTTTTTTTAACCTGATTTGATCAGTAATTCTAATTAAGTCATTATTATAATTGAACTTGTTGAAGAATGACAAAAATCCCACAGTGGTGATTAATGAGATGGGTGGACTCCTTACAAGGTTTGGACAATCCTCCTCACTTTGAGCTAGCTTTGGGGTGTGAGTTAAGTCTAAAACCTAATTTTACATGGTATACTATCATAGCAGGAACCATCTCACCTATGTTAGGCCCCCTAAATTAAAATTGCCCACGCATTAGATGCTAAGCACGGGGCGTGAGATAGGGTGTTGAATAATGACAAAAATTCCATAGTGGTGGTTGATGAGATGGGTAGACTCCTTATAAGGCTTGGGCAATCTTCCTTCCTTTGACTAGCTTTTGGGGTGTGAGTTAGTCCAAAGCCTAATTTTACATAACTGCTGTTTATATTAGGAACAAAAACTGTTTTAGTAGATAATCAATTCTTCGAGTAATACAAATTGATTATCTTTTGATTAATTACTTTACAACTGCTTTTTAAATAACATAAAAGGGACAAAACTGTCTCGGATCTGTTGGTTTTGGTATAAAAATGTCTTCTGTTCACCTATTGAACCAAAAATGCCCGTCATTTTTCTGGCCCTAAAATGCCCTAAAAACTGACGAGTTGAAATAATATGGAAAAAACCCAAAACTGCCCCTGATTTATTGAATTTGGTAAGAAATGCCGTTCTTTAACAAAATTTCAAATCAAATGACCCACCCACATCCCGCTAAATATCCAACCTACTCCCAAGATCTAAACCTGGATTAACAGAACTCCACACCCAATTTGTTTCCTTCTTTTTTGTCACCATCCTTCACCCAACTTGCCTTAGCCTTCTGTCTGAGAACCAAGTCCTGCAACTTCAGGAAATGAATATATTTGGCCTTGGCCTCATCCAGTGCAGCCCTTTGACCAAGAAATTATTGGATATCAGAGCAATTTCCAATTCAGCAATCTGTTTCTCCAGCTTCTTAGGCTGCTCATTATAACAATCATATCAGATTCAGGGATGAAAATATCCTTCAACGGAAGGCGAACACATAACTTAGATGTGTATAGTATTTCCTGAAAAGAGCATAATTTTATAAGGCTTTGTGACGTCCAACATTCATTTAGCATAAAGCCTTCCGTTTAAACATAAGCATGTTAAATTATTTATAAAAGTGTGTACATATGTCAAAATCACTTTCGAAATCCAAGTAATGTCATAAAAACATTAAGTAGTCCAAAGAACGTAATTTGCATAGTCAATATATCATTTGATAATTTTCATAACTTAGCAATGCAAGTGCATGCTTGTCCTCACATGCAAAAGGTCACAAAACACTTAAAAAATATTTTTGTGCTTTTCATCAAGTACTTGGAAATATGCATTTTGAAAGGAACAAAATTAGAGGGTTCGATTTCCAGTTACCTCAAATTCTTCCGAGCATAAAAGCCTGATGCAAAACTTTCAATATTCAACTAGCATGGTCAATCTATAAAAATATTACATAAATCGGTGAGTCGTTCTCACAAATGCGAAAAATTTGAGTCCTACCACTATAATTGAATGGATTATAACAAACTAATTAAATGTTTTGTATCTGACATCATAATTAGCTTTTCCAAATAGATAATTTGAATAAAGTATTACGAAATTTTTTGAAAGAACTTACTGGAGGTGAAAGGCTTGTATGCTCCAAGTGTTAGTATATAAATTCTTAGCTATCACTCACATGAATGGATAGGATGGTATCAGCAGTTTGGGTTCACCCCTCAATGCTTGGTTTTAGGTAGGTCAACTGAGCTTTATAGATGTCTATCATTTACTTCATGACTATCTTTGTTTTCTTTTATATTAGGTTTCTTTTGATCTTATGCAGCTCAGCAGTGCTTGTACTTGGCAGCTAGGTGGCCTTATCTAATTTAACATTTCTGGGTTGTTCCTCCTATAACCTACGTGGCTCCTGCTATGCTGATTTTCTTTTTCCATCTTGGTTATATATTCAGTTTCATGTTTACACATATACACACACATACACTCTCTCTCTCCCATATCTTTCTTTTCTTCTTTGGTACTGTTAAAATAGGACATAGTCCTATTCTAACAGGTACAATATAGTGTTCTAACAATTTTTCATTTGTTTCCCTTATACTTGCAAAGCAAGGTTGGTTACATAATCTCTACATTGTAAAATTGATACTTTGGCTGTGACTTGCTATGTGAGGGTAAAAAAGAAAAAGTTTTTCTGCTGCTTGGTGTATAACTTGTGTAATATAAGCAATGAGCCCTATGCGGATTTTCTTATGCATTTCCATTTCCTAACGGATTATTGATGAGATGGTTTTGTGATCATGGAAAAGCATATGGTAGTATTCACATTACCTTCTGATAAGATTCTTGTTCTTATTTTTTATCTTCTTCCGTCTGCACGTTTACGTACTCCTCTTTTATGTGTCATGTTGACCATAGGCAGTATTTTATTCATTGCTGTCCATCACATTCTCTATATGTCAGTAGAAACTGCTTGTTGCAGAGTTCCTTTTACTGAATACAAACATCAAAATCTTTATTTATCTCTAAATACTTGACATTGTGTTATTTCAAGAAGTTCTTTCATTTATTCAGGGAAGTTGCCACACTTTCCCGGTTGCAGCATCAACACATTGTTCGTTATTACCAGGTATGTGATATAAAAGAATTCATCATGTGTGAGCATTTCAACTTCATTGTTCGAATTTGTAAAGATATGGCACCTGTGCCTAACTCAACCCCAAAAGCTAGCTCATGAAGGGAAGATTGCCCCAAGTCCATATAAGCAAACCACCGGTTCGTTCCCCAATCAAGGTGAGACTGTAACCCTCTCTAACACCCCCTTCACGTCCAGGCCTGACTGGAACGTGGATTGGGAGTCCAAACGGGGAAGGACCTGGCTCTAACACCATGTAAAGATATGGCACTTGGGTCTAGCTCAAACCCAAAAGCTAGCTCATGAGGAGAGGATTGCCTAAGTCCATATAAGCAAACCTCTGGTTCATTCCCCATCCAATGTGGTACTGTAACCCACTTTAACAGAGTTCAACAGTTCCCCTTTGTTTATGATGTTTAAATGATCCAATACTCAACAATTTCAGGCATGGTTTGAAACAGGCGTCACTGTCTCCTGTGATGATTCCAGCTGTAGTTCCAGAACACGAGTGAGTTCTAGTTTCACGTATGTGGGTGGAAGTATGTCAGACCACCTTGGACAGGAGAATAAGCTTGAGTCAACTTACCTATATATCCAAATGGAATACTGCCCAAGGTTCTTTGTTTCATTTCTTATCTGTTGGATTTTCTGCATCCCCTCCCCCACCTTCTTTATATTTCGAAGAAAAAGTCACTTATCTCAAAAGTCACCCCTAAAAAGTTAAAGGGGATGAGAATCGAGAGCCTACCCTTCTTAAAGGGAGAAATAACTGAGAGAGTCTACGCGTACCCTTTTTACTTCATAATTTTCCTTGATCCTTCAACTCATTTGTTTTTCGTTTGAATTTCATATAATCTTCCAGTACTCATTGCCTCCTCTCTCTTATTTTCTTTAAATTAGATGCTGCTGCTTGTCCTCCATTTGCATGATTTAATTATGTCTCCTGCCCTTTCTTATCCTCTCTCTGGGGTTCTTAGCGTTTCATGAATAGAGCAAGTCACTTCCTCATTTAATTAAGCTCTGCCTTTTTTTGCCTATAGTATGTACGTTCAACCTCTAGAGGTCTGTTTTTTATAAAGAAGATAAAGTTGGTCTCACAAGTGTTATGCTCGTAGTATCATAGCAAATCTGGGAAAATAGAAATAAGTTACGGCTTAAAGCCAGAGAATGCAGAAATGCTACAAACAAATCTGGGAAAGAAAAAAAAAGTTACAGCTTAAAGCCAGAGAACTATCAGATGCTGCAAACAACTGACTCCCANAATAAAGGCCCCTAAACCTACATATTCTCTATGCATCTAAAAATACAGAAAAATTGAATTTTTCATGATAACTAGCAATCAAGTAAATGAGAAGAGTTAGGATGTAAAGAGGCGTGATGCTGTGTTCACCTAAAAAAGTTTTCCTAGTCTTGTCAATCTCAATCCTCCAGCCCCCGACTTCTTCTATGTTAGCAGGGTACCATCCTTGATGCAGAATTTCTTTGTAAGATAGAGTGATTACCAAATGAATCCACAGAGTTTCAATCAATAGCCCTTCTGTGCGACAGAAGGAGATGTGCTTTATCTTTTCTACATTATGGATCTGGCTTCCATTCACATCAAACTTCCTTTTTGCTAGTTGTTCCCCTCAGGGACCGACTCTTGCTTCCTAAGATAGTTCCTGAGCTCAGATTCAGTCTTTTGAGTTCATAACTTCCTCCAAATAGTTCATGGATATGCTTCTAACGTGATAGAGAAAGGCTGTCCATAAATCTTTCAACTAATCTGTCAAGATCTTTCCTACCTCATACCATGGACTTGGGGTACTGCAAGAATCTGATGAATAACAGTCCTGTCACTCTGTTTAGTCCTAAAAATAGTCTTTAAGATTGGAAGGTGTACCACTTTTCTGTCATCTTTAAAATTCATCAAAAGAAGTGGATTTTCATGTGCTGCTATTTATTAAGCTTAACAACCCAAGATGTGAGGTGATAATTGCATAAACATATGTATTTTTAGGCCTAACCTTGTAGCTCTAAGTGATGGACAACAGATCATCTGGCCTTGGAAGCAAATTTGGAAGGTCAAAATACCATATAAGGTGGATTGTTTCTTGTGGCTGAAGGTTAAAGATGCATACTTAACCCAAGATAACTTGAGGAGGAGACGTTTACAACTTTGCTCAAATTGCTACCTATGTGGAAAGGATGCAGAGAATAGCCACCATTTATTTTACACTGCAGAGTCATGGATCAACTATAGAGATTGTTCTTAGGTATGAAAGGGATCATATGGCTTATCCCGAAGACTATTGGAGAATTGCTGTCTCGTTGGAACAACATGGGAGGAACTGGGAAGCAGAAAATATGGTGGAAAATTGTACCTGCATGTATTTGGTGGACAATCTGAAAAAAGGAACTCAAGATGTTTTGAAGAAAATAGTAGCCTGATCTAGAAAGTCGGGATGACTTGTTTCTTTTATTTTCGTTTTGGTGTCAAGAAGAAATCATGGAAGTAACAACAACGGTGGAATCCCACCGAACATGTACGCAAACATTACTACTACCTCATAGAGATAGAGAGGTTGTTCCCGGAAGACCCTCATTTCGATAATATTAAACCCCATAAGCAGAAGATACTAGATATGAAAAAAAGGAAAAAGAATAGAAAAAAGGAAAACAATTAAAATGAAAAACAAATGATAGTATGTAAAGACGATACAAGTAACAAATATAACGTTGAGTAATGACAATACAAGATATAAAGATACGACTCATCCTACTAACCTACTATAACACAAAGCCATACATCAACCTACCCCTACTAACCTATTAGCCTTCTACCTTAATACGCGACCTCCATTTCTTTCTATCTAAAGTCATGTCCTCGGTAAGATGAAGTTTTGCCATATCCTGTTTGATCACCTTCCCCCCCAATATTTTTTCGGTCTATCTCTACCCCTCCGCTTAACCCCTAAATCCAACCTTTCGCACCTCCTTATAGGAGCATCAGTACTTCTTCTTTGTACATGTCCAAACCATCGCAGTCTTGTTTCCCTCATTTTGTCAGCCACAGGGGCCACCCCTAACTTCTCCCGAATGGTCTCATTCCTAATCTTATCACTCTTGGTATGTCCACACATTCATCTCAACATCCTCATTTCTGCAACTTGCATCTTCTAGACATGTGACTTTTGATTGGCCAGCTTTCCACCCCATATAGCAAGGACGGCCTAACCGCCATTTTGTAAAACTTGCCTTTAAGTTTAGGTTGTATTTTCTTGTCACACAATATTCCAAAAACAAGCCTTTATTTCATCCATGATGCCCCAATACGATGTGTGAAATCATCGTCGATGTCGCCACTGCTCTGGGTGATAGACCCAAGATACTTAAAGTTATCTCTCTTGGGAATAAGTTGAAGGGAAAGCGTCACTTCAATGTCTACTTCCTCCCTCGCAACACTGAATTTGCACTCTAAGTATTCTGTCTTGGTCCCGCTCAGTTTGAACACTTTGGATTCTAAAGTATGTCTCTGAACCTCCAATCTATCCTTAACTTTAGCCCGAGTCTCATCAATCAGTACTATATCATCTGCAAATAGCATACACCATGACACCTCCTCCTAGATAGACCGTGTCAGCTCATCGATTACTAAGGCAAAAAGAAATAGGCTCAACACACATCTTTGATGAAGTCCCATCTCAACAGGAAAATATTCTGAGTCTTCTCCCACTGTTCTTACCCGAGTTTTGGAAGTAGCAGAATTTTTTTAGACATTATTGA
The DNA here is from genome assembly GCA_000787875.1 of Solanum virginianum. Lineage (NCBI taxonomy): Eukaryota > Viridiplantae > Streptophyta > Magnoliopsida > Solanales > Solanaceae > Solanum > Solanum virginianum. Next base: position 67,807 of record DF358967.1, on the reverse strand, counting down.
ATCTTTGTAAGAAGTTTAAGGATCACTTTTGTTTTGCTATTTGAACTGTAATAGTGTTGTGCTGGAGATTTTATAATACTACTATTAGCTTTCTTTACAAAAAAAATGAATACTCAATGGTATGAAAAAATGCTATTGAATTCAATTCCATAATTTTTTGATTGATCTAATGTCAGCCCTAACTTAACCCAATCAAATTTCGAGACCAATTTTAAATTTGGTCATCCATAATCCCTTTGGTTCCAAATCTATGTTTAGATTTCCATTTGAAGTCCAATTAGATGTTCGAGTCATAGATTTCCATAAGTTCTCTTTCTCCCTTGTTTTCTCCTTACATGTGAGGCTTGCCACTCAACCTATTCCCAAGAGGGAAAACTTTAAGTATCTGGGGTCTATCATCCAGAATAGTGGTGATATCGACGATGATGTCACACA
>DF358967.1:12190-66026 GCA_000787875.1 Solanum virginianum | reverse complement strand
ATCCCAAGAGGAAAGCCTGAAATTTGTTTAGGATATAAGGCATTAGAGTTTTGCACTTAATACAGGCTCTCACATGAGATTATAATTGGATGTAAAGTTACTTTCGATCTCTGAGGATACCACTACTTTTCCACCAATTCGAAAATCCATGTCTGTACATGGACTATATTTTTCCTACAGTGTCCTGGTATCTTTTGCCATGTATATAGGGTGTCCTTTATGTTCTATGTATTGGACAAATTGACCATGTCTCAACTGTATTACTTTATATTCTGGTAATTCCTGAATGAGCCAACTACTTTTACCCTGTTCAACCAATCTACAGTTTCTACTGCGATTTTCTCTAGTGTCCTACAAAAATCTTGTATTCTTTGTAGTCCTATTTTGCTTGGTTGCAGGAATCTGAATTGAAACATATGGTGTATTTACTCCTGGAAATTTCAGCCAAATTCTTGAAACTAGAGCAGCTGGACCAGGATGTGGATGCTTCTGAGATGATAGGAGTTTCTGTTGATGGAACTGGCCAAGTTGGTACCTATTTCTATACTGCACCCGAAATAGAGCAAATGTGGCCAAAGATCAATGAGAAGGTCAGAATTTTTCTACTTTCAGCAAGTTTTGCTTGATCTTAACAAAAAGTTCTGCTTGGATACTTGTTTTCTTCTGACTCCATAGTCCTCAGGCTGATATGTACAGCTTAGGAGTTGTTTTCTTTGAGTTGTGGCATCCTTTTGACACTGCAATGGAGCGGCATATCATTCTTTCTGATTTAAAACAAAAAGGAGAGGTTCCTCCTGCTTGGGCTGCTGAATTTCCAGAGCAGGCATCCTTGTTAAGGCGCTTGATGTCCCAAAATCCATCAATCCGTCCATCAGCCGTCGAACTTCTTCAAAATGCCTTTCCTCCTCGAATGGAGTATGAGATGTTGGATAGTAAGTAGTTCAGATATCTTCTTATATCACTTATTTCCTTCCCCATGACTTCCTTCTAAGTAGATAACTTCACTGTTGACTTCTGAAATGAGATAAAACAAAGGAACAGAGGAATTATGCTATGGTGCCACTGTTGCATATTTAATCGGCATCAAATAAGCAACACTTAAAAAATGTTCTTCCGTAGGGTGTAGCCCTCAGCTTGCTTTTTGTAAGGACACTGATCTAAGGAGTGATAGCAAAAGAAAAGATTGGAGATTGTTTGTAAAGTAGGTGTGATGAAGACAAGAAGTATGAGTGTCATGACCCAAGCTGGGCACTAGGTGACATGGCGATCGGAGCCCCGTAGTACTCCAACCAAGCCATCTTAGCATATCATTAATCATACATAAGGTAAGAAGCATCATTAACAACTTAGAATAAAGTAGAAGATAAGTCTCAACCAAATTATCATGAAGAAGCAACAATAATCCAAAGTAGAAAGACAACATAGCTCTATATCCAACATGCCTCTGCTAAACATAGGCGGCGGGGGCTTAGGACATGTTCCTAGCCCATCCTCAACAAAAGAAAGGAGATAGTTTCAAACTAACAAGAAGGTCCAGTGATAGCATAAGAAACTTGATAGGGTTGCCCTCGAAACATGAGGACTCATCAGTCGTCTTCAATTATAACTTCAAAGCTAGCCACGAGTAGGATGAGATGGAATGTCGCCGTTACATTATAATACAGTATAAGCAAGAATGTATGCCTTAGTACTTTGAATGTACTATGTATGTGAGTAATATGTATGAAGTAAACATAGGTAACATGAGATATGAGACATGAGATGCAATACCAAAAGCAATAAGCACAGGGTAAAACATAAGTAAAACATGTGGTCAATGCATCAAAACGGTAGTAAAATTTAACTAATATTAAGACCACATGAGCTATAACATGGAATCCGATGTAACTCCCACATCGAGAAGAGAGAGGCTACTTTGCTCGGGTAGACTTCATGAGAACCTTTATCATCATGAGCTATATGTGGATCCACTAGCTAAGCCTATAAGGCAAACCTATGGTGGCACGTAGTTTTGGACAAGAGGTCGCCATTAGGATTCCCTTGGGAAGATAACCTCTCATCTTCTGGACCAAACCCCACCTCAAGCCTTCTCGGTGCTAATTCAAATCCTAACCAAATAGAAATCACGAATTGCTAAAACATATCGAGAACTTGGAACCATTAAGTCATCATCGTAAATAGAGTAGCTCATTAAACGGTGGTGATTTAACCAATGTGAGAATAGTCTTTATGGCATCTTGAATCCATGATTAGGTGAGTTAAATTCTTTCACCATTTTTATTTCATACTTTAAGGACTTCCATAAATTAAGCATTCTCATGAAATTTGGGTGAAATCCTTTATCATTCATGATCAACTAGGGTAACTTGTATGGGTTCATCTTAAATCATCTTTAAAACATTCAGTTCAATGAAATCATGCAAAATCACGAAGGATAATCTCAATTAAAGTCTTTACTAAAAGAACCCATAGTGAAATTCATGAACCCTAGATAGCAATGTAGAGAATTTGCTTGTAAATCATCAAAATCATGCATTTGACATCAATATATATATATAAATAGACCAATAATCATAATATAAGACGTAATTCATGCAATTGAATGAAGAATCATGAAAACCCATAAATTTCACAATTGAAATTGATAAAAGTGGAGAGTTCTTTGGGCTCCATGGGTGAAAGAGACCCATGGATGAATACCCACTTATCTTAGGTAGTAATCTAACTTGGAATCTGGAATTTGATGGAGGAATCTGCAGGAATCCTAGCTTGACCTCCTTTAAGTTTGAGAGAATTTTGGAGAAGAAAGTGATCCTTAGGATTTGGGAATTTGGGTGAATAACTTAGAATGGGTGATTCTTAATGAATAAAAAAACAGTTGTGGAGTAGATATAGGGTCAAAATGACATAGTTTAGAGGGCTAAGAGAGTAGGAAAGACAAAAATACCCTCAAATAAAAATTGCCTGACAGGAGCTTAGACCCACTTACGGGCCGTACAATTAGTTTTGTGGAGTTTGGGTCTAAATACCCTCTCAGGATCTCATCTATGGGCTCATCCTGTCTTTTATGGCCCGCAGATGACCCTCGTGGATCAAGTACTGAGGCCCCTCAATACTGGACCAAAACGACGAGCCAAGACCATGACTTGTAAATAGATTTATGGCTCATAAATGTCCTTCGTACATCTGCCCGGATGCTTCAAAACTTGCCCAATTGTTGCCTGCTAGTTTGTAAGCGAAGTACTAAGACCTATCTTTTCCCAAAATCTGACCTCCCTTTCGACGGCCTCACTTTACGAGCTGTAGTTCCTTCTATGATCCGTCGTTCCCTCTCGTGGTTTCATCAGTTTTTTCTCAAATTTTCCCAAGTTTTTCGGCCACCTGCGGCTGTCTTTCTACGACCTGTGGTTTCATCTACGAGTCGTATATCAGCTCGTAGAACCTACATCCGAAATTTTTTTTCTGCATTTTCTTCCTTACTCCAACTTTTCAACTTTCGAGGTATTACAATGAGTGTTTCGGAAGACCAGAGATTAATCTAATTTTTGACAGACTAATCACACAGCTAAAATATGGGTGATGTCAAATATTTTTACACTGCTTAAATAACACATGAACAACAGAAGGGGAACACCAAAATGATATTATTAGTTCTATCGATCAAGTCCTATTCGCTTATTATATATCTGCATGTGTGTTCTACTATTCACTGTTTGAGACTTGGCCTGTAAACTTATTAGGATAATGCATGACCAGTTACGCTTTGTGGGCAGTTTTATGTATTTTGAATAATAGACACTTCTACTTGTTCCGCTGTCATTCCGGTGCCCCTACTCCTCAGGGATGCATTCAAATGACAAAACTAGACAAAATTATTCTCTTTAACCTCTTGAACATCACGTGTTTCTAGAATATGCTGATGTAGATGACACATCAGTGTCACTTCAGTGTTTCTATGACGCATTGCCATTTTTTCAATATCTCCTCGGAGTTTCTATGACGCATTGCCATTTTTTCAATGTCACCTTGGAGTTTCTATGACGCATTGCCATTTTTTCACTTAATTTCAAAATTCCCAATTTTCTTTCACCTTATCTCTCCATTCCTCCCATCTGCACAAGGATTAGCACACGCCATATACACTGTGTAAAGACATGGGGAAAAAAATTACTAAGATGTGTATCTACATTCTTTCTCAAAAAAGATGTGAATCTACATTATTACACTGAACTCTATATATAGTTATATTTTACATAATACATATTAATCCTTGTGGGATACTATATACATAATCATTTTCCTTATAGGACAATATATACATCATTTTTCTAGTACACCCCCTCAAGTCGATCCATGTAAGTCATATATACCAAGCTTGTTAAAGATGTAACTAAATGAGGATTAGTGAGGAACTTGATGAAAATATTTATCAGCTGATCATTTGACTTCACAATTTTTTAGTAGTATCTCCTGAGAGGATATTGGTTTCACATTTCATTTACATGCAATAAAGTACCTCGACAGGTTTAAAGGTAAGAACCACTTTTACTTCATAAAATTAAATACTTGAATCCCTGGTCAATTTACAGGTCAAATTTGGAGAGAATTTGACGTAATATGAAAAGCTGTTTAATTATTACACATAAGTTCCATCTGACCATTTGCCTCAAATTTCAATTCTCTGAGCAACTGTTTGATCAAGACTTGCTTACAAGTTACTATAACCATTGCTTGATATTCTACTTGCCCACTAGATCAAACAACCACATTCTAATTCTTACTCTTCCATGACATTAAATCACCTCTTGCTAAACCACAGTATCAAGATGTAGAACATCTATCAGAAGGTCTGCCCAATCATATCTATATATCAAATGATTTGCTCATGACCTTGACCCTCGAAGAGTAGTCCTTTCATGGAGCTCACTTTATATACTGTAGGATGTGGACAACTGCATCCAATGACCTTAACAAGAAGAATCTATAAATTTACTTACAACACTCACGTGAGAAGAAATGTTAGGTCTAGGCACTTTGAGATAATTCAACTTACCTACTAGTTTCCTATATCTTATGGAATCATTAAGTGCTTCCCCATTCTAGTAAGAGTTTAGCCTTTCGATCCATAGAAGTGTTGATTGGTCTACATCCCATCATTCATGTCTCCTCAAGATATTTGTCTAACACACACTTCCGTTGTGAAATAACATTGCCTGATTTGGACAAAATACTTCAGTCTGCTTAGATGTTTAGTCTAGAAGTGTTGAAAAAGATGTCGCTTCAAAGTAATGATACTATCCTAATTGTTGTCAGTGATAACAATATCATCAATATAAACAACCAAATAAATACACAATTTTAGAGTAGAATGCTAATAAAACATAGAGTGATCAGCATCACAAGGAGTCATGTTAACTCCCGAATTACTATCGTAAACTCCCCAAACCAGGCTTGAGGATACTGTTTTGTAATCAACATAAAAGGCTAGTTGACTTTCTCTAAGAAGCCAAACTTGGTGGTTGCTCCATATTAACTTCATCTCAAGGTGACTGGAGAAAATCATTCTCAATGTCAAAAAGAAGCAAATGATGGACAACGACCATGGATAGAAAAAGACGCACATATGCTATTTTATCCACGGGAGAGAAGTATCACTGTAATCAAGCCTGAATATCTGAGTTTACACTTTGGCAATAAGCCGAAACTTGACCTTTCAGACCAACTTTGACTGCATAAATCCAAATGTAACTAACAATAGATTTACATGAAAGAATAGGAATAAACTCTTAAGCACCAGTCACATATAGAGAAGATATCTCGTCCATCATATGCTGTTGTTATCTAGGATGAGAAAGTGCTCCATTGGTATATTTAGGTATGGATTCTTCATCCTCAATTGAATTATTGTTCGCGACCCAGGATTCTATTTATCATCAATCCAATCGCTGTAGATCGTATATTTGGATGAAGTCTAGGTTTCCTGTATTTTCAGCTTTCACTCTTTCCTTTTTCTTTCAAGATTGATCCATAATTGTTTTTGTATAGACCATGAATTAGGTTAAACTCTATTTTGTTTTCCAGTCACATATAGAGAAGATATCTCGTCCATCATATGCTGTTGTTATCTAGGATGAGAAAGTGCTCCATTGGTATATTTAGGTATGGATTCTTCATCCTCAATTGAATTATTGTTCGCGACCCAGGATTCTATTTTATCATCAATCCAATCCCTCGTTTTTTACCCTTAAAAATAAATAGACCTCTTTACTTGTATGACTTGGATGTTTCGTAATTTCTCGGAAAAAGTGATTCCATTGATGGGAATGGAGACGGAGGACAAAGATGATACAAACTGAAAGGCATAATGGGGTGATGATAGACAATGGTAACTTCAGACGGTATAAATTAAGTTAGTATTATGAGTAGATCGTATATTTGGATGAAGTCTAGGTTTCCTGTATTTTCAGCTTTCACTCTTTCCTTTTTCTTTCAAGATTGATCCATAATTGTTTTTGTATAGACCATGAATTAGGTTAAACTCTATTTTGTTTAGTAGTGTTGCTTTCTTCTTTGCGTAAATTTCTTTTCCTGTACTTGCAGATATTCTTAGGACAATTCACACTTCAGATGACACTGGTGTTTATGATAAAATTGTAAATGCCATTTTCAGTGAAGACACCTTAAACACAAAAGGCCATAACACAAATCTTGAAAATTTGAAGTTGGCTGGAAGGGATACTTCATGTATTCTGTTCACTGATTTACAGACCGAGAGTCGTGATCGTGTCATCGAGGTTGCCACAGAAGTCTTCAGACGACATTGTGCAAAGCATTTGGAGATTATACCTGTGCGAATGCTGGGTGAATGTTCGTGGCCAAATAGGTGTCCATTTCACTGTTTTCCTTATTAACTTAGTACTCCTTCTGTCCCATTTTATGTGGCACCATTTGACTTGGCATGGTGTTTAAGGGAAAAAGGAAGACTTTTAAAACTTATGGTCTAAAACAATTCTTAGATATTTGTGTGGCTAAGAATTATTTCATTGAGGATAAAAAAGAAATTTAAAGTTAAATTGTTTCCGATTAGAGTAAGGTGACATTCTTTTTGAGATGGACTAAAAAGGAAGGGGTGCCACATAAAATGGGATAGAGGGAGTACAATTTTACCCTTCTCTATCTATTTAATTCTTTAGGTTAGCATTTGTTTCTCTTTTTCTAAATTTCTTTCTGCTGGTTCGGTCGAGAAAGGAACGTTGTTAAGCTTTTGACTCATGGAGGAGACATGGTGGAGCTTTGCCATGAACTTCGACTGCCTTTAGTGAAATGGATCATTGCCAATCGGGTACCTCATCAGCTCATTGACAATTTCATGATTTATACAATTGTATTCTATAGTTATTACTTCTTTTGCTTTTGTGCTTTTCTCTTAGAAATTGTGGAAGCATTTTCTTTTCTTATTTTTCCTTTTAAATTCTCAAATACTTTGGGAAGCAAAGTAGCCACATGTGGAATCAGCTTGTTGGGATCAAGGTTTAGTCATTGTTGGTACACTTATGCACTTATTTCCGATGTTGCTTGGACTCTTCAATTTTGGTGCCGGACCCCACGACGTGGGTGTGGGTGTGGTTGTGGGTCTGTGTCCGATTTGGTCCACCGGTTTTGGGTACTTTTGACCAAAATCAATGGTGAAAGTTTGGACAGCTTTAATGATTTTTGTAATCAATACAAAAATTAAGGTGAAATTGAAGAAAATGAAATACTTTTTATATGGAAATTTCTATGTCACTCTGTTTTCTTTATTCTCCTTCCAGGATTATCCTCAAGTTCTCCACGTAATATCTCATAATTTAGGCTAGTATGACTTTTAGTTATATTTAGGCAAATCCCTGCACCCATATCTATTTATGGATCCATATCCCTGAATCTTAAAAATTAGATCATGAAGGATCCGACCTCTCGATCCGCACCCCTATTGGACACACGCACCCGAGTCCGAGCTTAATCTTTAAATAAGAGAAAGTTACTAATATGCCCCAACTGTCCCTTGGTTAACAATAAGCGGTGCACATCTTCAACTTTTATCATCATACAGGTGCCAAGTAAAAGAACCTCAGTTCCTGATGGAGGGATTGCTTTTTCTGATATGGAAATTGTTTTGTTGCCATCAACGTGGCCATATTGGACATCAAATTTGAAAAGAATAATGGGAATTTAGAATTCTTTTGTGGATAAAGTTAAGCATCTACTTACATATTTTAAATATTCATCCTCTTCAGAGGTCATTCCTTAAACGCTATGAAATAGCATACGTATACAGGCGAGCGATTGGTCATTCACCCCCAAACCGATATCTGCAGGTTTTTACTTTGTTCAGCAGTTCCCTTTGACAGAATAGGTAAATGCTGATATATTAGTTCATAAGTTTTATTGTTGTATTAACTTACCTGTAGGGCGATTTTGATATTATCGGAGGGGAAACGGCTCTAACTGAAGCAGAGATAATTAAGGTAAGACATCCGTCTTAGCATCTGTGCTGTTTGTCTCAATCTTGTGAAACATGACCAATTTCTCCCTACTCATTTCCAAGCCTTGGAAGATTCATTTTCTCTGATGACAAAGAATCCAAATTCCGACAAGAGATACACCGTAATGATATTTCCTACATTTTCATGGTTGATATTGTTACATTAAATCACTTGGGTTAATGCTTTGTAGATCCTTTACTCTATCTGATCTGCCCTTATCCTGCACTTCATTCTAGCTAGGTTTGTAATACAAGTGCATCCTGTATTCTACTTAGTTTCCTTTTAATGACAGGCCACAATGGACATTATCCTTCATTACTTTCAACCTGAATCATGTGATATTCATTTGAATCATGCGGATCTTTTGGATGCAATTTGGACTTGGGCGGGAATCAGACCAGAACACAGACAAAAAGTTGCAGAGGTATTGAATCGAAGTGCCATATCAAGTTGTGTAGTTATTGTGTCTCTAAACTCATTTTGGAGCATGTATTGATCTCTTGTTCCCATTTTGAAGCTTCTTTCCCTTTTGGGTTCTTTGCGCCCTCAATCTTCTGAAAGAAAGACTAAATGGGTGGTCATCAGGCGACAACTTCGTCAGGTCTGAGTTAAGTTTCTTAATGTGAACTTACAAGTGATTAATATTGTCACAGAGCACTGCTTTGTTATAAGATGCTGGAACTCGTTGTGCCTTAGGCATTACTTTTTTGAGAAATGAGATACATGGGAAAGAATAAGTGAATGCATCGTTTGATTATTCCTTCAAGCTATTGGTTTATTTTATGATGTGCCTATAGTATGCTATATTGTTAGGTGTTCTGGGCTGCATGCGTGCTACACTGCTGTATTCAACAAGCTTAAATAGTGATACACATGTATTAAAATAGGAGTACAGTAATGGTGCACATATGAAATGTACTTAGCAAACTTGTTACATATATATCTAGTTGAAGGACTAATAAGTAATTTGATGAATATATGTATGAGATGATTATATGACTTTATGAACTTCATGATATATTTCATGACAGTATCTACTTATGAGAAAAATGCCAATCAATTTCTTAATAAAAATTGATTTTTATTAGTGTGGAACTTCACGTGACGCCAGATTCGGTGTAGTATGAAGTGCAATTTGATAATTGCACACAAGGTCCATCCAATCTTTCTAAGTTTCAGGTCTATGAAAATTGTTTGATCCATATTAATTCATAGGTTTCTGCCACTATGGTCTAATGCTAAAAATCTGTTGAAGATCTTATAAGATATATGAAGCTTTTACCTCTGTGGCAACTCAAACTCTCAATCAAAGTGGAACTATACAACTTAACATTGTTTGTAATACATAAAGACCTTGGGTTGGTCTTTCGCCCACCTACCTTCAATGTATTTTTAGGTGCTTGGTCCTAAGGAAGAATCAGCCTGCTCTTATGAGTTGTGTTGAGGACCTATTAGTAAAAATCATTCTTATATATTAGTAGATATAATGAACCCTCAAGATGCATTATTATTATCAAGAGCAAAAAGTGGAAAAGAGCTCTAAGGTCCATTGGGGCTTTAAGTGCAAAATAAATTGTGGGCTTTAATGATAAAAGGCATAAAGGGAGAAAAGATATAAATATATAAGTTTCGTCCAAGATTAATAATTATAAGCAAGAATAAATATATGAACAAAAATTGAGAAAAAATGTACAATGAAGTGAAGCATCAATTCTTAAGTGTTGCCTCTTCAGAGAGGCTCATTGGCTAGAAAAAATATGCCTTAGAACCTTGATGACGATACTGAAGCACACATTAAGCGAGGCTATGCACTCAACACATTTTGAGCCTTGATTTAGGACTTATGCGTGCATTTGATAACTTTTGTAATGTAGCACCAGAAGATGGAAGGGTCAAGCGGAGAGGAATAGAGAAATGTTCGAATAATAAGACAAAAATAGATACGTGTGTGTGTGTGTATAAAGAGAGAGAGATCAGTTCATAAGGTCTTATTCATGAAGTAAAGCATTGTTCAAGTAAATAATTTCCAAACAAATTACACTCCTTATTCATAGGCAGCCGCTAACTAAAGGAAAGATCACATAAATCTCGTCTTTATTCTCGGGTGAATGAGCAAGTTCCTGGGGATTTTATACATACTGGAATTTTATTTGGATCTTTGATTGGAATACTGATCCCCAATCTTTGTATTTTCAGGAACTTAATCTTGCAGAAACTGCTGTAAATAGATTACAAACTGTGGGGTTGAGGTTCTGTGGATTTGCAGACCAGGCTCTTCCTCGATTAAGGGGAGCTCTTCCTCCCGGTACATTATCATTCGTTGCCGTATTTACCACTTCTTTTAGTTGCATAAGGAGACTTATTTTTGGGTTAACTAATGCAGATAAAACCACGCGGAAGGCGCTTGAAGATTTGTCGGAACTTTGTAACTACCTACGAGTTTGGAGACTTGATCAACGTGTCTATGTGGATGCTCTTATGCCACCAACTGAGAGTTACCACAGAAACTTGTTTTTCCAGGTATCTGTCCCTTCTTTGTTTCTGGGTCTTTTTGTTTCCAGTCATCTTTAGCTTATCAAGTTTTTATTCAAGCCCCAACCTGGAACTAGAAAAGATGGAAGAAGAGTAAGGATGGATATTTTACAGTGTAAAAATATTCTTTTTTAGTTCCACATTTTATGCCAGTATTTTCTAGGGAAAAAATGAGGACGTGGACATCATGCCATGCTTTTTTACATTAGGAATTTCTTAGTGAATACTGAAGAACTGATGCTAATTTGTAGCCGGGGACTGGCTGCAAACAGCCAGCATCATTGGTAGCATATTAGTCATGCGTATCTGTGTCCCACAGAGAGTGGTAGCATTTTATGAGTCACATGTATATGTTCTCACTGAGGAGGTTGGTGAAGATATTGAGTGTGCTCCTTCTGTATCTTAACTTAGGACCAATGCCCCTTGTCCCATAGTTTTATAATTCCACCCCTAGTGCCACTGGCCTTGAGTTTTCCTACTAGCCAACCTTTTGGCCCATATTTGTCTTGAAAGTAATTCATCCATTCTTCTATCTTGGCACAAAACATGTGGTTTCCATTTATTTATTAGACTTGATAGTTCTTTTTAGACTGTTTTTCAAGCCAGTAATTTGCCAGCTAATGGTTTAAACTTTCATATAGAGAATGACTGGTATTTCCTTCCCCTTCCCTTCTTTGTTCCCCCTTCGTAATTCACTAAACACCTAAGTTGCTCGGACTTAGCTGCGGGTGTCCAATATAGGTGCGGATCCTTCATGATCTAAATTTTAAGATTCGAGGGTACAAATTCAGGTATGGGTATGGGTCTGTGGATTCGGCTAAACATAATTCAAATATCTAAAAATAGAATTACAAATATATGTTTAAATTATGGTGGACTATATGGAGTATAGAAATGCACAAATTTTTTAGAGCTAGTTTTAGTTTGTGATTATTATAAATCACAAATGCATCTCCGTACTTTTTTTTTTTGTGTGTGTGTAACATGACCATTGCAAATGGTATAGAGGCCATGATAGACTTTTTGTGTCCATTGCACATTCATGGAATGTGAGAGGCCTTAACCAAGCAAACAAGTGGTGTGTTATTATGGATCTAATTCATAGATGGAAAGCAGATGTGCATTGCTTTCAAGAAACTAAGATTGAGGGGGATATTAGTAACATTGTAAAAGACTTGTGGGCCAATAAAGGAGTAAAATTTTGTCCACTTGAAGCTAGTGGGACTACAGGGGGGCATTTTTATTTTATGGGATGGAAAAGTTTGGAATCGAGTCATCAGGAGTATAGGAGCCTATTCTTTATCTTGCCAGTTCACAGGCAAGAATCAAGATTCTTACCTGGTTTCTTACCGGCGTTTATGCTCCTAATAATAGAGAAGAAATCGAAGAAGTATGGGGGGAGGTTGGATCAATGGTCCTTGGGTGGTGTGTGGAGATTTCAACATAGTTAGATACCCTTCTGAGAAAAAAAAACTGCTTCAGAATATAAAAAACAATGAATGATCTTTCTGAATTCATTATGGACCTGAACGGTTAGATCCTCAGCTAGTAGGTGGAAAATATAATTGGAGAAAAGAGGAGCGGCATAATATTGCTGCTAGATTAGACAGATTTCTAGTGTCTAATGAATGGGATGAATGCTTCAAGAACATTAAACAATCAGTTATATACAGAAAGTAGCATCTGATCACTCTCCTAATCACGTTGCAATGTCGGAACTGGGAGCCTGTGAAACCTTATTTCAAATTCGAAACCTGGTAGTTACATGCAGAGGGTTTCTTGGAAAGGGTCAAGAGGTAGTGAACTTCCAAAACATGTGAAGGGAGTATACTCAATCAACTTGCTGAACCTGAGGAAACACAGGACCAGAGAGTCCTCAGTGTGGAGGAGAACTTCTCCTGGAGTTTGAGAACTGATAAAATATATAAAGGAAATATAAAAGATATATATTTCTTAGGTACTTTTACATTGTACAATTGAAGCCCTTTATATAGGCTAAAAGAGAGAGTATGATGTTCTACTTAACCAATGTGGGATATATTTTTTTTCCCATTTCTATACAAATAACATCATTAATACTTGAGCAGCAATGCAATCTTATCTCTTTAGAATTTAGATTTCTTCTATACAAGGAAGGACCTCGAGAGCAGTCTCTTTGAAAATAAGTAGCTGTTTGAACATGAAAAAAATGTGATAGTTGGAAAAAGGTATGTGGACGTTCAAGTTGTGTTTGAAGAAGCATTTAACACGAAAAAGAGTAGAAGTTTTGTGAGTGAAAAAAATCACTAGAGAAACTGGTCAAAACCACTTTCACAAACTTCAAACTCATCTTCAAAAAAAATTAAAAAAACCAGTTCAACATAGAACCAAACGCTGTTCTGGAAAAGAAGTTTAAGAACTGTTCATATCCAAATGGGTCTGAAGTAATTCACAGCCATGTCAGAAGTTGAGATTTTGCTCCTTGACATTTTGAGTGAACTTCAAATGAATAGCAATATGCAGTTGTACTGAATATACAATCTGCATATGTTATCCAATTATAACTTTACCAGATAAAAATAAACTAAAACAAACATTAATGTTAATTTGGCATTTTACATTCTTGCACCCGATAACTAACATAACCGCATATGCAGTCCGCCAGAATCTGTCACTACTCTATTTCACTGAGTATGAATCTACCTGTGTGCCCCAGTCACCCACATGGTTTCTCCGAAGAACATCAACCTTGGAAAACTCCAACATACGGGCCAGAGTGTCTCCAATTATAGTAGATCTTTCTGAACTACAGAATCAAGTTTTTAAATAAGTCGGAACACAAGAATGCATGAGAGAGAAGCAGATTCACACTTCATCAGGAGCTAATGTTTGCACACACTTACCTGTGCCATTTAATAGCATGAAGCATCAAAAAAGCTTAACCATAGTTTACGAGGAGGCTAAAGAAAACCAGCATGGCAATTGCATGACATGTTCAAGGAAAAACCAGGGAACTACTGCATGTTCCCATAGAGCCATCCAAAGTCCTATGCAATTTAGGTGGAATAAAAAGTTCACTCTAGTACCTTTTCCTCTAAGTGAACCCCAAGTCTCTCATAAACCTTCTGAAACTCTTTTCGGCTGATTTCACATATTTGTGACCATGCCAACCTGTACTTCTCTTCCCCACCCTGTAAGACATGCACCATGCACAGGTAAGAGAAACACAACAGATACAGCATTTCCCTTTGAAATAACCAACGATTTGCACTGATCCTTCAGTAAGGGAGCTATCTATTATAGTATGTTTTTTACTTGAGCAGCATAAGAGCAGCAACAGAAATACGCAGAACATATTCATCAAACCCCACCCCCAATAACAAAATAATTACTCAATTCTGCATACCCTCTCCAAAACAAGATATGATCATGCTGCATACATGCCACATTAAAATAAGAAAATGAAAAAGAGGTTACCTGAAGACTAACGACTGCCTTTTGCGCCCTTTCCTTGAAATCAGCATCACTGTCAAATCTTTTTTTCGAAGCCTTATAGAAATCCTAGTAATAAATGAAAATAATGATTACTACGTCGAGTAAAATAAATTTCTGCCTTCCTATCCACACAACAGCCTGCTCTCCTAACGAACGTCTCAAGAAACATGATACAAGACATGTTTTGCAAACAAGCAAGCTCAAGATCTCAAGTAATCCTGTGTAAATATTCAAGGTTGCCAAATATGTACAATCGAAACCTCATCATTTTCAATTTTTTAGTCATGACCAAAAATTGCAGATTCAATGTAACAAACTTAGGACCCATTTTGCATAAAAATTATTCAACTTTTACGAAATAATTTCACTTTATTTGAAAATCAGTGTTTGACCATGAAAATTATCAATCCAGCTTGAAGTTGTATTTTGAATCTGGAGAACAGCTTAATAACATGTTTTTTCAACTCACTTGTCACTTTCAAAGTTGTATTTAAGTACAATCAAGCATGAAATTGTTTCAAATATCTTTTGCAAACAGACACAATTCCACTTCAAACTCCAACTCCATAAATTCCAAAAAGTAAAAGATATTCCGAATCTATGGCCAAATTCCTACTTAACAACAGGCCAAGCAATAACTGCAAAGAAAGAGCATGGGTAAACAAGGGAAACAGCACTAGTCAAATCAGAGAACTCTATCCAGTGCTGGACAGTAATATGCAGGTTGCATGGTCTATCAGAATCTAAATGCAGATAACAGGAGAAAAACGACTATAGCAAAAAAGAACCAATACTCACCTCCAGATCTCCAATTGCTGGAGCATTACCAGCTTCCCAGTCAGGAAATTTTTCAAAAAGGAACTCAATTAACATTCCGAACTGCAAAAGAAATAACGATTATTATGGAGACAAACATTTCTAGTAGAAGAAACCCTTTTCCAGAAAGGAAACTTCACAAATAGATGAACAGAAACCGAGTTTCATGGTAAATACAGTCAACTACATAGAATTAAGTCTTCCATTTGAAAACAAATTGAAGTCAGATGGCTCTTGGATTCTAATTATTCATCAATTAACTATTAGTTACACACTTTATAAGTTACTGACACCAAGTGCATTTTGTCATAAATTTTCAAGGGTAAATCCACAATCCATTGTAAGCTTGAAAAGAACAATAGTTGATAAAATAGCTCAGGTAATCATTGTATCGGTTTGAAGATAGAGAAACACTTATGGTTCCATCGTATGATTATGTTGACGGACAGGGAGACCAAAAAAGATTTGCAACCAAAGCAAACAGATATATCTCATAGGTATTACTCATGGAAAGAGTATAAGAGAATGAGAGATCACTGAGTATGAATCTACCTGTGTGCCCCAGTCACCCACATGGTTTCTCCGAAGAACATCAACCTTGGAAAACTCCAACATACGGGCCAGAGTGTCTCCAATTATAGTAGATCTTAAATGACCCACATGCATCTCTTTTGCTATGTTGGGTGATGAGAAATCAACGACAGCCCTTTTAACAGGAAGCTTGGGTGCCCACGTCTCAATGCCATCTATTAGCATCTTTTGAAGACTCTGCATCAGTAAGACAGAAGTGCTAATATATGATTATATCCTATCAACTGATAAAACAACTGCCAGTAAAACCAGAACTGGTTAAAGAAAATACCTTTGCTATCCATTGCCTTGCTAATACAATATTAACAAAACCGGGTCCTGCTATGGAGCAATTCTCTATCATTTCCGATGCAGGAAGATTTTCTACAATTGCCTAAAATGTGAAAGCAGCTGAAAGTAAGTTGGAAGCTTTCACTTCTACTACCATGTTTGGGGAAGAAAGACATATTAACAGGATATAAAATCACCTTTCCAACAGGCTGAGGACCCCTTAACTGTGTACCTTTGCCTTTAATTTTATTCCACAAGCTCATTGCATTATTGCTGCCCAAAGTTTCAAAGTGAGAACGTACAAATCAATTGATTTATTGCTGACATAATAACAATAAACAGCTAGAAATTCAAAAGGATATCATTCAATGTTAGAGTATAATCGGAGTAAGCCATACCATTGATAGTCACCATGTTTTGGATCATTGCAAATAGCAATCAAAGGCTGTACATCTGGAACATCAGGGAATGCTGCTCTAAGTGATTCCTCAAATAGCTTTGCTAATTGCTGCTTTTGACTCCCAATAACTTCTTTCTCCTGTTAAGAGAGGAGGTGGGCATAAATAACTTAGTTCAAGCTTAAGCCTTAGCAGTACTGTTTACAGATGGCACTCTTTACGAGGATGCTATATTATGAGATCATGACTTACAGTTTCCATGGTTGATATTGTCCGTAAAGATACACCTACAGCACCAAAAAATCTCCTAGATGTTGCTCTCAGAATACCTGTCTAGTGTTATGACACCATAAACAGAAATTACTTAAAGTACTTCTATATTGCATTTGTTGAAGATATAATAAACAAGTAAATAAAAGTCCGACATCTTTAAAAGCTTAAGCTTTTGGGTGAAATAGTCATACACTACAACATGGTACTAGAGCGGGTAGAGGTCCTACATTCAAGTCTTACAGCCACAAATTGTCAAAGATTAAAAAAAAATAACGTGTTTGGCCCATTAAAAGGAATCATCCCCGAATGTGAAGCGGTATGTTGAAGATATAATTAAGTAAATAAGATGGTCAGATACTACAGCATCTTAAGGAAATACAGTGATAGTAAAATGGAACATTCAATCTTAGGGAACAACTTAGATACTTGAAACACAAGGTAATGCCAACAGCTTAACATGATGCTTTCTTAATGGTGGTGGCTAACATGGAAGATCGTAAGAGTTTGCATCTCATTTGACATAATTAAAGTGTACAAAAGGTGTTCAATATAGTATCCAGCTCTTTCTTCTTCATTTTTGGTCCAGAAGTATATTATCCCTACTTTCTTCAGTCCATTTCAAAGTTGTTTACTACCTTTTTCTCCTACATGAGACCATGGACGCTACATCATTTTTCTCTTGATACTCAAGATTCAAAAAATTGCTAGGTTCCTCAGCTGTCTTCATTCTTACAATTATTGAACCTTTTATATGACACTCTTGTGCATCAGATCTAACAGGTTGTCCAGTGGATTAGTCAAGTTAGAACAAAACTCACAATTGTTAGAAAATAACAATGAATGGTATCTAAACCAATACATTGTATTCCATTTATCATGAACTACATTACAAACATGCCCTACACCCATTAAGAAGCCATAGAGCAAGCTACAGCCATCAGGGTTCAGCAACATTACCTTAAAAAATTGGGATATGGACAATATTGACCCATTTGGGGTCAGGATTAGCATTACACAAAGACAAAAGAAAAAACATTCCCAGTCTCAACATCTAACGTCCAGTGTAAAGATCTAACTTCAATTTGTCGGCTTTACTCCCACTACAATAACACACCCAACAAACCACAACAAGCTTATCTAAGCTGAAGATAAGCATAACTCCAGCTACATTTTCAAGAAAAGCAACAACAACATACCCAATGTAGTCCCACAATGTGTAGTCCCGCACGTAGCGCTAAGTCTCCCAAATCGGTGTAATACTATGACTAGCAACACAATGCACACACACCTACTAACATTCTACCCCCTAATACGTGTCATCCACAAACCTCCTATCTAAGGTCAACAAAACAATATTCAATAAACAAACACAAATTCTAAGTTCAACAAGTTAGTCCCTTTAGCATCAACAGAAAGACACAATTTAAATTGCATTTCATACTTTTCTCTCAACCACTAACTACACAACTCAAGAAAAACCCACACACCAAATAGCTAAAAGCATCAAACTTTAACATAAACAATGGTCAACAATCATAACAACACTATTCCATAAAGGAAACACTGTAAAATGCATTTCATACTTCTCTCTCACTCACTAACTACTCAATTCAAGAAAAACCCACCCACCAAATAGCTTAAAGCATCAAAATTTACAATCAATAACAACAATAATACTAACATTACAAAACCAAATGAAACAACACACAAAAAAAGTGTTTTTTTAATTAAAAAAAAAAGAAAAGAAACCCATCAAGAAACTGAGATTAGAAGCTTACAGGTATTGAGGGGAAAAGAAGAGAAATTGGGGTTTAGAAGTTTAGCTGAGGGAGGCGGAGATAGTGAAAACAATGGAGGAATTTTGAGGGAAAAGGCGAAGCTATTCATATTCTAATAAAGCTTTTATTAAGTTCTGTTTGGGTTTTAATTTTTTTTCTCTTTTCTTTTTTGTGTGGGGTGTTGGTCTTAGGGTTTTTTGAGGGATTTAGTATTAGGAACTAGGGCATCAATCTTGCCCTTATTCCCATTTGCCTATGAGAGAATGCCATGTCATCATGTCACAACTCTCTTTTTTTGTGTGTGTGTTGGCGGGGACTGGGGATGGGGGTGTATTAGTCTGGTATCGTGTTGAAGTCAGATTAATATATATTCATGTTGTATAAGCCAATTCGAGGAAAGTAATCTTATTAATAATGTTGTTATATCTATCACTCAAAATTGAGACATTTGATTATGGGAGGAGTAGGCATTTTTGCTGCACCACGATTTTTGTTGGTCATCATGTGACTCATTTGACATTACCTACTTCGTTTTAAATTATCTATTGTGATTTAAAATATATGTAATTATCTTACAAAATATCATTTTTTAGAAGTTTATGAAATATTAGTGACTATTATATTCTATTTTGTTCTTTATAGTACTTATTCTTGAAGATTAGAGATACCTTGATAGAATAAATATTTAATTTAATAAATTATTATTACAAAGGCTGAAATGAAGATTGAAATAATTAAATATTTCTTCTAAATATTATTTTCTTAAGTGCGTGCATAAGAAACTATGACAGATAATTTGAGACGAATGAAATAGTCAAGACAATTGAATATTAGTCCTAGGTTGATTAACACCTTGCTTAGATAGTTGTATTATGTTATATTGTATTGTTAATCTAAATATAATGTTTGTTTTGATTTGTTATTAAAACTCTATTGTATCGTTTAAATCTATCATTAGGTAACAATGAAAAGATTCGTTTTGTGCAACAATCGATTTGATTTAATCGTGTCGTTATCTTAATATTTTCTTTTTGTTTTGTCTTTACTTATTAGTATTTAATAATTCTAATTTATTATCTATCCTACTCATTCGTAGCAGCTCTATCCCGCATCATACAGTTTTTTGTATTCTTGTTATTCAAATTATGAACATCTGACGTTTTGTAACAATAGAGAATAATACAATTTATCTAAAAAATTGCATTCATTAAAACAATACAACACGATATAAAATAACAGAACATAATACAATACAATAGATTATAGAATAATGCATAATAATCATCCAAATAAAGTGTGGGGGAATAAACGGTATCTTTTCTCATATGATTCGAGTGAATTTCACTCACGTTTTAGTACGAATCAAATTTAATATAAATATTAAATATTAAATTAAAATTATAATAATTTCCGCTTTATATATATTTTTAACAATTGTTTAAGTTAAATTAAAGGTGTCAAATGAATTGATTCAGTCAATCCCTTGAGCTACAATTTTTTTATAGATTTTCTTATGTCTTCGTTTGAAAGGGATTTCTCATTTTTTGCATTAAAAAAAATATGAGCGCAATTGAAATTCCGGGGGAGTTATACATTTGTGTATTGATAAAATCGTTTACTATTTCTTGAAGTTCAATCTCTCCCCCGGATGAACCATATAGCCAAGAGAAATCGTGAACCAGAATAGAAGAGTTTGCCCCACCCATGAGTAAATATTTCATAGTAGCCTCATTAGACCGTACATCTTTCTTGGTATATTCAGATAATAGGTAAGAGCATAAATTGAAATATTTTAGGGCTACAAAGATAGTTATTAAATTATTAGCACCGCATAAATACATTCCCCCTAGAATAGCTGTTAATACGAATAAGAGAAACTCTGTTATAGCCATTTCTATACATTTAATATACTCTACGGATAGAAGAATACATAGAATTGAACATAGTAAAATAAGAAATTGAAAGATTTCGTTGAAATTGTTCATTTGGAAATTTCTCGAAAAGCTAATCATAGATTCTTCTCTTATTTTTGCATTAAAAAAAAAAATCTTGCATGACACACCAAGTAAACTTTGTGCCCAAGGATGACATACACACCTAGGAAACTTCCTATTTTTAAAAAAATTATTAATTTGTTATTTTATTTTATTAGTGAATTTTGATCCAAAAGAAAAGGTTTTAAAATAAATGCTCACCTTTTATCAATATTTTTGATAGGATTTGCATAGGTAGCTATTTTATAAATTATAGTGAAATAGTAAAACTATTTTGTTCTTGATTAAAAATTTTAAATTTGAATGTCAGCATGAAAATTTTTATTGAAAGCATTATTCACAAATAGATTCTGCATCATGTGATCTGAACTTATCCGAGACTCAAACACGAACATCAACTATTGAATAAAAAATCAAATTATTAAGTTATATTAATTTTTTTAAAAAAATATTTAACTCATAGCCAATTGTGATAAATATACACATTTAATGGTGAAATTATAATTTTCATGAAAGAATATCAAAATATTTAGACTTGTTAGATGTTTTATTTTTTTATTTTTATATATACATTATTTTTATTATTAAATTATTTATTAATTTGGAGTATTTAGTTACAGTCCCTTGTTTATAAATGACCCACAGTTTGTTCTTATCCATTTATCCTCAGCACATGTCAAGTCACGTGACTGGACAAAGTATTAATACTTAGTCCCTTAGATATTATTCATGTTTATTTTAGTCCCTCTAATATTTTACTTATTCAAATTTGACTTTCAATTAACTGAAACATGCATTTTTAATCCGTTTGTATGTATATTTACACATATTTGGCAACAATATAATTCTAAATACTCCTCTCTATAGATTAAAAAAAATAATAGTAACTTACTAACGAAAGTACGTTTATAAATAACATTTCAAGTTCATTATCTATTCTCACAGACCTACGCTATCGACCTGCTTCATCCTCTGATATTCATGAACATCCTCTCTCAACCCCATATATGATTTGCTAGACCGTATATAAATATTTTAAAGATAACTTCTTGTTTATTTATGAAACACTAAAAAGATATGTAAGAAATTCACCTATTTAATTTTGTTCACATCAAACATAATTGTAATCTAAGTTACATGTAAGAATTGGACATTCAATATTCAGTTCGGTATTTCCAGAATTTGATTTAGATAATAGAAGTAGATACTTAATGCCAAACTTTCAAAATTTAGTATGGCATAACAATCAAACTTCATATTTTTCTGCATATCAAACACGCTCACAATCTAAGTCGTAATTAGGAATGGACAATCAATATTTTTAAAATTTTGATTTAAATAGTTAATTATAAATACTAATACAACAAACAAACTCGGATACAACGAATCTTCATTTGATTCAATAATTCAATTTTCAGCGATTTATATTCATCCATAGTTATACGTTTTCTCTAAATTAAAAAAAAATCAAACTCACACATTTGAGATGACGATTTTCCGAAAACAAACTCTCCACCGAAGTAAGTTTTGCGTACATTTTACTCTCTTCAGACCGTATTTGTAGGATTCCACGAGGTATGTTGTTTTTGTTCAAGGTTAAATATGTTAATATTACAAGGACTAAATCGATATTCATCAATACTTGCAGGACCAAAAGCTAAATATCATCCCATTTGCCTTTATATATTATCTCCTCTAAACCCCTCAACTCACACGCAAAATCCAAAACGTCACTGGGAAAAAAAGATCAGTATTCAGTATGAAGAATACATCAAAAAGTTCCAAAATTAGCCCCAAATCAAGCCAAGATGCGAGGAAGGACCGGCGATCGGCTACAGGAATGAGTGGTTCACCGAAAAAAGGCGGCCATGGCGGTAAGTTTACTTGGGCCGGCGATGGTTGGACTAAGAAAGAAGATGATGCTGTTGTTGTTGTTGATGCAAAGGATCCGAATTTTGATGAACCGGAAGAGAACCCGATCGAAGATTGATCTAAATTGTTAATGTAAATATTTGAAGAATTTGCTAATGTTTTGGTAATTTATGAAGGATTTAGAGGAAAAAAAATGGAGTGGAATGGAAGTATTGAGTTATCTGTGTTGTTTCACTTTGTTTGATAAATAAAAATGTATTTTTCCCCTTTTTTCACTTAATCAGATATTTCGAGTTTTATAAATTATAAGATTTGCATATATCCAACTTTATTCAGATCTCATTCGTGAGATTATATGGAGCAAATGTTGTTCACTTTCTTATAGATCTTATTTGTAAAATCGCATTTTGCGTGTATAGTATATGATTATTATTGATAGGTGTCTCGAATTAGATATTTCGAGTTTGAGCTAAGAAAATTGGAATTTATGTGATGGTGTTAGATGTCTCGGATTTGAGCATAGGAAATTAAACTTCTGTTAGTAGTGAGTGTTAGATCTTTGCATGTGTTTGGTGCTAAGACGTCTCGAATTTGAGCTAAGAAAAATTGTAATCTCTATTCGTAGAGAGTGTTAGGTCTTTTATATTTATTTTGTTGTTAAGATGTTTTGGATTTGAGTTGGAAGAAAATCGAAATCTTTATTAATAGGGAGCGCAAAATTTTTTCATACATTATGATGTTGTAGATCTTTAGTAGCTTCTGCTTTTGGGGCAGACGAGGCATTTTGAAAACCTCTCAACCACTATAAGTAGTGCTAAGATCTATGTACATTTTCTGGGGCCGCGATCTTTTCATTGACTGACTAGCTTAGAGGCCAATAGGTATAACGTCCAACTTCACAATCCTTTACGGATTGGTCTTTTCAAACCTCACTTGGAAGATTACACACAATATATTATTGTTATTGATAGATGTCTTGTGTGTAAGCTAGGGGAATCAAAATACTATCATTAAGGAGTGTTAAATTTTTTTCACATCCTAATTTGAATTAGTCGAGTTAGTAAATGATCAAGTTCAAAAAAATGTAAATGAGGCTTGAGGTATGAAAATGAAGGGTAGGAAGTGTCTAGAATGCGCAAATTTAAATTAATCAAATCAGTAAATTTCGATTTTGAAATTACAAATTTTCTGGAAAAAAAACAACTCTTTGAATAATGTTTTCCATGAAACTTTTCAAAAGAATAATATCAAAAATTTTCTATAATAAGTTTTTGGAGAAAATGTGTCTTAAGTGATTACCCACCTGAGTTAGGCAGACTCTTCACTTTCAATTGCACCTGTATCGAATTCTTTGAAAATACACCACTTTTGACAAATCCGACATGCACCTATTGACACTTTTGAAGAGTCCGAGCAACATAGATTACCAGTAGAGTGTGGTAGTGTTCAAGTATAAAAGACTGAATCTTGGAAACTTACATGTTATGATTTAAGTTTTATGCATTGATGGATACAAAATATTAACAAACACAAAGTTTTGATATACAAGATGTCATATCTGTCAGCAAAAGACGTTGATGGATTGATTGATCTTTCACAAACTATGTTAAAACCAAGATTATGAAACCATACATGGTGAATGGCAATACGACGACTCACGTTAGTCGACCATTGAGGACTAGTGATGCTTGTGTGATGGCTCGAGCAACTCGCCAAACTTCATGTTGTACAGAATGCCAGGAGTCTGAAGAATTCAGGTTCTTGGCTATCTCAATAGCATCAGATATACCGGGGAATGAGTTAGATCCATAATCATCGTGTCTTGCTGGTGCGTAAATCTGAGTAAAAAGTAGTCGTAATCAGTATGCTATATCATATGTTATCAGAGCAAAGATTGAAAGACGACTTCTTAGTTCTTACCAAATGTTTGTACCATGTCCTTGAAGAAAGCCCGTCTCTATCTGTAAATGCTCGTTCTGTCATTATTAGTCTGTCGTTCAACTCTCTCATTGATGCCCGACTTCTTTTTGCTTCGACTGCCTGCAAGTTAAATCCATGTGCTCAATCTTAAGTACTACGGGTAAATTGTGTGACAGACTCATCTAAAAGCTTAAGTTGTTAAGACACTCTATAATAGAACTAGTGTCGTACCTTTATGTCATCCTTAACTCTTGTGGCTGCTTTTGTGAGTTTTTCAATAGAAGCATATAAGGGAAAAAGTGAAAAGCCCTTGTCTGATATTTCAGCTTCTAAGTATTCTGCACTTTTCTGTTTCGTAAATATTGAGAACATTAGGTGTCATTTCAGTTGTAGCTAAATGGACGATTCAACAATACCTGGAGCTCGTACGCGTATGATAGGTAATTATAAGGCAAAACTTCATCGTCTGCAAGTCGAAGAGCTACTAAACCCCAAATGCTTGCCACTGTAAAAATAGCAATAAAATTAGATCGATCCACAGCAACGGTTTGTTATAAGATAGCATGTCGAAATGTGCACACTGGTGTCCTATCTCTATGAAAGTCCATATAAACTTTTAACATTTTCCTTTACTTGAAATTCCACATAAAGAACTCGATGAATGTAGCACATCATTTTAGGAGGCCCTAATGACAGTAAATCGAACATAGCCAATTTTTACAATATGATGATCGGTTGTTCACGGCCTAGCTGTACTTATTGTCTTATTATGGGATCTATATCAATAACACAAAACCATAGATGGAAGTATTCGAGTGTTATCAAATGGTCTTACAATATCCTATATATGTAGGTGGGAATAAGAAAAGGGTAACAATATAGTTCGTGACTAGGCGGGACATTGAGGGATATACAGAAAATGTGTACCACGGAGAGAAACAAGGAGGCCAAACTCTTTCAAAGATACAACATAGTTTTAGCAATGTAGTTGGACTCTCATGTCGATCCAGGATGAACTAGTCCATAACAACCAAAGTCAAAACATGAGCTTATTAGTGAAGCAACAACCGGTACCATAGAGAAGCAGCCATAAACTAGAGAGTCTTGACGGAAATAAGAGACCACGTTGAAACATGAACATGTAATCAATAGGTACAAAGCATGATTCCGTTTATGATTGTATTAATCTTGGATTTCTATGCTTTGACATATACATTAGCTTTTCTACTTAAGAGCAAGTTTTAGCATACAATGGGAACAAACACTCTCACACTTATATGCAAGATGAAGGATATGGTAATTAGGGGAAAAAGGCGGAAACAAACCTGCTACATGCCTATGAAACATCGGGTCTCCAAATTTCTTCATCCAGACAAAGTCATCATACATCGAGTGGTAGACTGGGTAACCTGCACACAAAATGCTGAATGTGCTTAACATAGAAAATCATACGGATAATTGAACGAAGTTTGACTGTTCGAGGCATATCACAATATATTCTTGTTTCTCCTTTTTTTATGTCGTATACTACTTTCTTACTAATCGCTTGATGCCATATTTTAAGCAGTTTCTGCAATTACAAACTCCGAAAAATAACTGGACATGCTTTGCGAGGTACCGAATATCTTATTACCTTGCCCAAAAGACATGTCTACTGCTGGAGTGCCAATGTGTTGAACAAATGCTGCGTAATCTGATCCAGCTCCCCCTAATCTCCCCAGCTAAACGAAAACAGATAATCCGGATTAGTCTGTCTTTATCTTTTACAAAGTTGTAAGTTCTTAAATGAAACATTAAGGTACTGATTAAGATGGTGCCTGAACTTACGCAAGCACTTTACCACTCTCACCTTTACTGTGGTATCGTTGCCAGAGGCGAGCCAGGACTGGTAGATAGTTTGTGAGGAGTTATCAGGGTCTTGGACCTACCAGGAAGAAGTTAGTTCAAGATGGGCCAGAAATTACCATAATTAGTTGCGTACAAGAACACGAGTTTGAAATGATATGCAAACACTATAAAATGTTGAATGCTGATGGTGCTTTCATGCACATAACTAGTTGCACATTTTATTTTTGTGCAGGGTGGGAGGTTAATCAGGAACGGTACCTGCTGAGCAGCTTGAATGATTAGTTCATCAAGCTGTGGTGTTGCGGAGGCTCGAAAATCTCCTCCTTGAACAGCACAATCAACGTTTAAGTAGGCAACAACTCTTGCAGCTAACATTTCCCTATTTTCTTCAACCCACTCTGCTGAACCTATCTGAAATGAGCAGGTTGTTAACATTTAGTTAATGGCGTTGTCTGTTCTTGTTACATAAAAACTTCGTTTGTTATACGAATATGCTCGTGTTTGTCTAAGAGAAGAGATGAAGGGTCACCAGGCCATACTCCTCAGCGTCCCAGTTGCATAAGACAATTGTTCTTCGCGGTCTCCACCCTCTTTTTTGCAGCTTTTCGAGCCTTTGTGCAATCTGCATTTCACAAGTAAATCAGTTTATCATCAGTTTATACATGTATATACATATCTGATTCATGAAATATATATCCCTGACGTTTTAGGCAATTGATAAGGTAAGTTCTCTGGGGAGATAGTACCTCAAGTAGGGATGCTGTGCCACTATTCGGATCAACAGCTCCAAATGTCCATGCATCGCGATGATTACCTAGTATAACAAACCTGGACGCATCTTCCCGTGAGCAATGCTAACATTTCCAAACAGATATTTATGGTCGTCTTGTTTTATGCTTCACTAAGTTCTATAATTATTCCTTTGTTTTATGGTGGCCGATCCCAACTTGTCAATCATTCAAATGACCAACTAAGCCTCAACCCCAGACTAGTTGAGGTCGAGTATACAAATTAATCCTATTCTATTCCAACCAATTTCGTTCTAATACCGATATATATATATATATATAACTCATGAAAAGTTGAAAGTTAGAGAGTTGTACCGATCAGGTTCTTCTTCTCCTTCTATAACTCCAATAACATTTTGGATCGTGCTTATGACTTGTTTTCCCTGCAGAATTTACAACCATTCAACAATCCCAATTGACGGGTAGACTACTACTCTTTATTCTTTCTAAAGGAAAGGATGAACCAGATGACATAAACAAAATGACAGTTAGTTCTGATGATCACTCACAAAGCTTAGTGTTTCTCATATTCCCTCATAACTTATACAAAGTATAATCTCTGTAAGAAGGATCAAAGCGCACGGGAAGAGCCTAATGCTTCTTGTAGGCATAACAACCAAAATAGGTTAGCCTTCACTTCCCCATTGGCGTTGTCATATGTCGCTACTATAAAGTGCTTTTCATAGTTCAATAGGTAAAAGAGAGAAGAGTTTTTCACCATCAAAGGATGTGGTGCAGCGGATGGGGCTGCCCTTCCCTTAACCAAAGGTCTCGAGCTCAAGCCCTGGGAATGGAAAAATCCTTGATAGGGAGTGTTTCCTCCCGAATGGGGCCCTACACTGCATGAACCCGGATATAGTCGGGCCCCAATGTGGGCACCGGGCGGGAAACCCAAAAAAACAAAAACGAAGAGTTTTTCCATTTTACATGACATTCTTTCATTTTTAACTCTGTTCCAACAAGAGCAACACCTTTCTATACTTAGAAACAATTTAACTTTAAACTTCCCAATTCCTTAATGACATGCTCTTATAGCTAATGAAAAGTCATGGCATGTTTAAGACAATAAAGTTCCCCGTCCAATCAAACACCTTCGCATTAAATGAAACATGGTAGTTACTTACTTCATAAGAGAGGTTTGCAATTGCAGGTCCTGGCCCAACTCTATAAATAGGACTATCTTCTCCTCCTTGCCAATCCACATTTGCTACTTTTCCACCAATAGTCCTTATAATTGCATCTCCATCGGCCCAAGAAATTGGCAATGAAGGTATCAATGGTACATTTCCTCCCTCGTCAACTTCCTCGTCTGATAATCTTTCACATTCTCCAGTACTAGGCCACCCTGGTGTTGTAGGATCTCCAATTCCATCATACAGTAATCCAACTTGAACTCCACTTGGTGGTATCCACTTATCATCCGGAAACCATTTTTCGCCACCATAGTCCTTTTTATCAGTAAAAATTAACACCCCTATTGCACCGACAGCATAAGCATTATGTACAATGTCTCCCCTGAATATCTTCCCGTATCTTGCCAATACAACAGTATTGGATATATTAACTCCCATTTCTCTCAATGTCTCAAAGTCCTCCACACGCCCATAGTTTGCATATACCACAGGACCAGTCGCAGTACCTGCATTGGCGGATCCAATATTCAAAATTTTTACGAGTTTAACCTTTGAACTACTAAAGCACTAAACTCATTACAGAAATTATGAGTTCATGACTTATATTTGTTGAATAAAATCAAAATGTCTTCGAATTGTCACAATGTGGATACTGATAATAATAATACAAAACCAAAATGCCACTTGTTTTGACTTAACATAACCATGTTTCTAGAAGATAGTTGAAGTCTCTTTCACGAGCGAACTAAAAAACAATAACAATACTATCTACGGGATTTAACTAAGCCAAACAAGAGGTTGCATTCAAGAACGATAATTATACTACAAAACCGAAATGACACTTGCTTGACTTAACATAACCATGTTTCTTGAAGACTGTGAAAGTCTCTTTCACGAGCAAACAGAAGAATAATAACAGTACTATCTCCAGGATTCAATTAAGCCGCACAACAGGCAGCATTCACGAACGTCGCTCTTCTATTCTTGGCTCTATGATTTCACCTTTTGATCAATGATCACTCACAAATGTTTTTCAATTGAATTGCTTAGATGATTTCCAAAGAAACCAACCCTATTTATCATATCAAGGATGAAATTAAACTAAACTAAAATCCTTCAAACTCAATTTCAAGATTCATGAACAACTTTGGAAATTCAAAAGACTTGAATGTATTTTGTAATCCCGTGCTTCAATTTGTTTGTCTTACTTAACTTTATTTCAAGACCACAAAGATTAAAGCATATTTTAGTACATTCTGCATTTCGATAGTTTAACACCACCACCACAACAATAACATATACCAAATCCCACAAGTGAAGTCTGGAGAGGTAAAATATAGGCAAACCTTACCACTACCTCACAGAGAGATAGAGAGTCTTTTTCCGGAAAATCATCGTCTAGCCATCTTGCCCCATAAGCAGAAAGTACTATAGCTTAACACCACAAGATTCAAAAATGACAATTTACTTTCTTAAACTCCGTCTCAAGTAAAAATCACACAAACAAATTGAAACGAGGAGTGTGTACGTCAATTAACAATACCTGATCTAGCATAAGCATGGAAGGTAGGTAATACTTCATGTGCCACCTTAGCAAATGGATCATCATCATAAATTTCTTGTAAAAGACCAAACTTTATTGTTTTTTCAGAAGTTGAAGGTGTTAGGGTTAAAGACCTTGAAACAGGATAAGTTAAGGCAACATCATAGGATGTTACATGTGATGGTATGTTACAAGAAGTAAAAATTGACAGAACATAAGCTGCTGCATCAGCATTAGCTTGAGAACCAGCAACATGGGGTCTCTTAGTTAAGGTAAAAAGATGATTTGCTATAGAGGAATTATGTGAAAAAGAATCAGAAATGAACAAAGAGTGATAGTAAGATTTTGGTGGGGTTCCCAAGAAAAGAAAGGAAATTGAAGTGGCTAGTATTATGAGGGTGAAAAATGTTAACTTGGTCATAGATTCTTGAATTTTTGCTGAATTTTTGGTCTTAAGGTGAAATTGGGCATGAAAGTTGATTCCTTTTTTTGTTATAGTGGTTTTTTAGTGTCAAGATTGGGCATTTTGGAGGAGTTTTTAGGCATGAAAAGGGACAAAAATGAGGGGTAAATCACCATTTTTGTGAGAGATTAATGGTTTTTTGAACGTAGTTTTAGAGTCTTCCACAAAATATATGGTTGGATTCTTGGATGTGTGTGTATGTCACTAAGAGAGCCCAAGAGTTGGTCCTACAATTGGATGTGTGTGTTGTGTTTGTGTTGTGTGTGTGTGTGGTCCTACAATTGGATGTGTGTGTTGTATTGTGTTGTGTTGTGTGTGTGGGTTTGTCGTCTATTTGGTATTTGGTGTTTGAATTGAAGCTCGACTAATCCAGATTATACAACGTATTTAATGCTTGTATTGAAACCCGATTAATTCAGATTCGCGCTGCATAGGGTTCAAACCTCTGATCATGAGAGGAACATCCTTATTCATTGCACAACATCATTTGTGATGGTTGTATCTTTATTATATGACCTTTGAAGTCACTTTTTTTTTTCAAAAAATAATGATAACAATATAAAAATAGCGTTTACCGATTACTTTTCAGTTATGTCTTTGAAAAATACACTATTGTGAAATTCTAAATTATATAGATAAAATTTGGTGAAAATATCAAGGAGTTTCATGACATTGTTTTCTAATTACATTAGCTAATCGTATTTATTTGTGAATTTTAATGCTCTTTTTTGGACTCATTAGTTAAATAAGCTAAATTTCTCTTTTAGAAGTATAGCAATAACAATATATTCAGAATAATTCAGCGATTGTTTTTCTCTATTTGTTTATACAGAATAAATTTGTTTTAAAATTTGACCTATAATCCTTATAGCAATAAAATAAATCTTAAAATATCTTAAATGGGACAATTAATTTGCTTTCCTTTATTATTGTGAAAAATGTATTTGATGAAACTTTTTTCATTAATTTGCATATTTGGTTATTAATGTAAATATGGGAAATTCAATGGCTTTTATAGTGTCTGATTCTTGGTATATTAAGGAATCAAAAAAAGTGTATTAAAAGAGTTGTTTTTAAAATATCAAGTTATTTACAGCTAAATCAGAAAATTTAAAAAGTATAATGAAATTTAATAGAATGTTTTCTAAGGAATTTTCGTATATAGCCACTTAAAAAATACTCCATAGTTACAGTTTGGGTAATTACATTTCGTAACTATAGTTATAGCAACGTTTGTATAATTCGCGTAACATTTGTATAATTAGCAATACAATTCACAATTTTTGTATAGCGTTTGTATATTTCGCTATACAATTCATGCACAATGTTTGTGTGATTCGCTATATAACTTATGGTGTTTGCATATTTCGTTATACAAGTTGATTCGTGCATTGCTTTTGTATAATCGCACGCAATATTTGTCTAAATTGCGTGAATTATGTAAAACTTAAACTGCAATTACAGCTAGATATTAATTGTGAGCCATAATTAATATAAACTATAGTTATATTAGCTACTTAACTAATATATGTTTGTTTATCTGCATAATTTTTCCTATTATTATTGCTATTTATGAGACTTAGTCTGCAGGCTGAACAATATTGGGCCTGATGTCCTTGCTTGTGTTGGGCCTGGCTCATAATGTTGGGCCTGGGAAATATGTTATTATCCAAAGTTTGTCCCTCAAGGGTGATTTGCACAAATATATATGTTGTTTTTTTAACCAATATTTAAATTTTGATTTCGTTTAAATAAATAATAATAACATACCCAGTAGAATTTTACAAGTGGGGTTTGGGGAGAGTAAAATATATGTAGACCTTCCACTACCTCATAAATATAGCGCTGCTGTTTTCGAAAAACCCTCGTCTCAAAAATCAAGTTTCATAAGCAGAAGATACTAGATATGGAAAAAAGGGAAAACAAAAGAAAAGAAAAGAAGAAAAATGACTAATAATGAAAAATAAATGATAATATGTAAATACAACAAAGTAACAAATAAGTTATAAATCATTTTCAAAATTGTAAAGTAAAACAGGAATCATAATTTTTATTGCCAAGAGAATTTTTCTCTCATATTTTACATTTAATATTAATTAATTATATCTCAAATGATTTTTTAAAAAACTATGATTATATAACAATTAATATACATATATATATATATATATATATATATATATATATATATATATGTTGATGGATTATGCCTACTTCCACCCGTGAAGATAGTTTGTAGATGATTGGCTACCAAAAATTCACAAAAAGGTAACCAATTTTTTGTTTTTTGTTTCTCAATTTTATATATTTTAACAACATAATCTAATCAACAAGTCTTTATAATTAGGCCTAATTTTATTTTTATAATTTAATTAATAAACTTTTACGATAAGATTCTTTTTTAAATTTTATAATAAAAGTTGAATGCACCAAATTTTCTTTTGTAGAATCTAATCAATGAGTTGCTAACTTCATTTAGAATCTAAAATCATTCCAATAATTTGTCTCTTTTCTTCCTAAATAGTTTAACAATTAGGAATATTCAATCAAAGTTTAACAATTAGGTTTTTGGTTTAATTTTATCTCATTTTTAGCCTTGGCTTCATAATAGACTTCTAATCTTAACAATAATTTTAAACTATAATAAAAATTTAAAATTCCAATCCTCTTCGATCCCTAACGACCTATCTAATTGTGTTTCTAGCTTAATCGTTAGATCAAGGTCGTAGACTAACTAAAAAACAGAAGTCATCTCTTTAAAGTGATACATTTGATCATATTTAAAAAAATTTAGACACGTGAATTTCATTCATTTCACAATGGAGTCTTATATTCAAAGTTGCAGTGAATTGAATAAAAATTTTGTCTTTAACTAAACTTCTTAAATTTAAATTCAAAAAATATAAAAAAATCAAAATAGTAATTATTTTTCTTTCAACGAGTCTTATACGATACAAATTTGAATGGATTGAAAGCCAATCATCAAATAATTTTTATTTTTTAACCAAAAAAATGATCAATACTATTTGAATTATTTAATACCAATAGTTAATATCTTATAGGGTACTTTATTATCCTTCATCCCAACTACTACATTCCAAAATTATTGTTCTTTTCTAATCATCCATAAGCATTTGAATTTCTCTTTTTGTGCATCATGCTAGAAAATAACAAAAATAATCACATAAAACTTTTGAAAAATTGTAGGTTTAAAATAGTTTTTTAAATATATATTATATAAGTATTTTTGTCCTTTACGTTTAATAAAAGTATAGTGGCTATTTAATTAATTATGAAAAAGGCAATTACTTTAAACTAAAATAGTAAAAATACATAAATTTAAGTACACAAATTCATTTTACTCATTGGAATATATTCACTTTCCATACAACAACAGAAAGAACACTCACGAGAGCTAACAAACAACCAAAAAGCAATAATAATAATAATAATTTAAAAAAACGTAATACAATTAATTTATTGTTGTTCATAGACAACCACTTTCTGCGCTAATAATAATAATAATTTAAAAAAATCAAAATTACTCCCTCGATTTCATTTTATGTGACACCCTCGTTCCAAAAAGAACGGTATTTTACTAGAATTAAAAATAATTTATATTTAAAATTTGTCTTTCATATAATAAATATCTATAGATGATTTTAGATCACAAGTTTTAACAATCTTTTTTTCTCTTAAGTATTGTGTTAAGCTGAATGATATATGAGACGAACCAAGTATTAATTAAATAACAGAAAAAGTGCATTCCTATGAAGTTGTCTTTGTGGCCAAAATTCTTTCTTGTGAACACCCCACCACCCCTTTAAACCACCCCACCTATTACCCCCTACCCCCCATCTTTTCTTGCATTCATTTCAGTGGAAGCACCCGTGACACTCTCAATCATCTGTCATGGATTCTCCAATTTGTACCACTTTCTACCTAAAAAAGATGACTCATCATTATTTTCGATTTCTCGAACAGTGACAAAGTTAAAATTTTTGTTAAAATAAAATAAATTTATAAAAAAAATCAATATAAAAGATGTTTATACATATATGTGTATATATATTGTAATTTTTTGATGAATGTATATCACGGATCTGAGTAGTTCCGTCATCATTATTCTCGATTTCTCGAACAGTAGCAAAGTTAAAATTTTTGTTAAAATAAAATAAATTTATAAAAAAATCAATATAAAAGATGTTTATACATATGTGTGTATATATATTGTAATTTTTTGATGAATGTATATCACGGATCTGAATAGTTCCGTCATGTTCTCAAAAACATGTTCTAGTAATTGATGAAGCGAAAAAAAAATTTCAAATTTTTGTAATACAAAAAATGTTATTTCTTATGTTTCAATGAATTTATGTGAACCCATTTGATTGAGTTAGGAGTTAAAAAAATAAATGATATTTGTTTTGAAAGTTGTTGGTCTTATATATGCCATAAAACTTGTGTGGGCTATAGGACTTGTGGATTTGTTGTTTAGTTAAATATACCATAATATTTGTGTAGTCATAAAATTTGTAAGTAAAAATAAAACGTGAAGTTGAAATTAGAAAACAGTCATTCTTTTCAAAAGGAATAAAAAGAAAATAAAGTCCCATAAGTGATTTCTTTTCAGCTGTTTAAGTACAGATAATCATAAAATCATACAGTTATCGTAGTTCAATCGTAGGTGCGAAAAACATCGGATAATTTCTTTTTATCTATTTAAACCTTGACAAATATAATTAGTCGATATCAACACTATTAAAAAATATTAGGGACTATTAAAATCTTTGAAAGTAGTAAAATAATATCTTTAGTTCATTTCGTATATAACTAGCACTAAACAATATTTAATATCGCTTTAATAAAAAGTCGAGTTGCCTGTAAGCTGGTCGAAACATTATTATCATTAAAAAAGACAATGAGATATGACTCATTATACTCAAAACCACTTGAACTCCCCAAAACCACACATAGAAACACACATCCAATTATGTATATATAGCCAACTTGCAATGCATTATTTCACCATCTCCCTATTAAGTTTATAAACACTTTTTTTTTGTTTTTTTTCCCTCCTTTTATTCTCATCTTATAGTACTTTAATACCTAACAACAATGCCAAATTTTAAACCATTTCTTCACTTTACAACTATTTTCATTCTTCTACTTGTTGTCAATTTTGACCTAATTCATTGCCACACAAAAGGACTTAGGCCAAAAAAAGTTGGAGGAAAAAAGCAACTAAATGTGAACATGACACAAGTTCAACATTCTGAACAACAATTCATGCAATGGGTACAATTTGTTGGAAGCTTAAAACATTCACTTTTTAAGACAGCCAAAAATAAGTTGTTCCCTTCATATACACTTACTGTGGACAAGAATCCTTCTCATGGAGATTTTACTTCAATCCAAGAAGCCATTGATTCTCTTCCACTTATTAATCTTGTTAGAGTTTTCATCAAGGTCCATGCAGGAGTTTACACGTAAGTCGCACGTTTATTTTTTTGAATTAACACTGGTATTTTATCTCTACGAGGTAGTGGTAAGGTCTGCATGCATTTCACTAGATACGTTGCTATTTGTAATTAACTCACTAATTTTCCATGTTGATACTATTTTCAACATAAATCCCTTACTTAAGAGCCAAATTTTGATGGGGCGTCAGTCTTTTATCATAGTGATATCGATTATTTTATGAGTAGTCATCGAGATACGCACAAACTGACTCTTATTGTTTTAGTTTTTTTGAAATTGAGTGTCCCCCACCCCATTGATACATGTACATGTGATAGTCACTTATACACATCTGGTATTTGTGTGCATATATCAAATTATTTATTGAATAATCGAGTTGCGTGAGAATACACTCTTTTTCTTTTTTTCAATTCTTGAAATTGAATATTTCTAAATTGACACATATATATTGTGTGTGTTCCATTGATTTTCTTTTTCTTTTTTTGAGTAGCTCAATTGATGAAGAACTTTGTATACTAACCTTTAAAAAAGACATAAAATTAACAATTGGTAAATTTTATTAATGAATTTTGGTTTTTTATCCTCAAAAAGTGTTTGTCTTTAGGTGTAATTTCATTCTTTTTACTTTGTCCATCTGTCTTTTCTTAACTTCACATGCTGCATAAATGTGGTCAATTGTCAATTCATGGAGAATTGTGTGATGAAAAGAATTTTTCTTTTTGTTCCTGTCCTTTGGCTTTTGTCCTTTTATAGGCTTGTGATCAAATAGAAAATGTTTTAAAAACATATGAGTAGTTAAGAGTTCTTTTTTTACACCATTAGGATCATTATGAAAATGCCAAGTGGTGCATGCACTACCTTATATTTCTTTCTTGAAAATAGAATCGACTTTTAGTGCCACTATAAAGGTTATTATCATGTGATCAGAAGATTATAGGTTTATATTGCAATAAGATCGTATACATAAAGTTTAAAGTGCTCTTGCCTTTTTTCAGACCTTGCATATAGCGAAAACTCATTGAATCGAGCTGATTTTCATGTTTTGTCCAAGATAATGTTTTTTCACTCCAAAATTCTATTTTTTTTCTTTTGTATATTCTTCGATGCAATAGTGAAGGTAGTCTTCTGCGTAGTTAGAAGGTTACAAGTTCAAGCTGTAAAAAAAATCTCTAGCGATGCGTCTTTCGCACATAAGACTGAATGTGATTCGATTGCACTCCTCAAAAATGCGCCTTATCAGAGCTTAGTGGACCGAGCTGACCTTTATATTTCTTCAAGATTACATATTTTATTTCAATTTTTTTTTTTTGTAGGGAGAAAGTAAATATACCACCAATGAAATCATTCATAACCATAGAAGGAGGAGGAGCAGATAATACAATAATTCAATATGGAGATACAGCACAAACTATTGGCCCAAATGGAAAACCTCTTGGCACTTTTGGTTCAGCTACTTTTGCTGTGAATTCACCTTATTTCCAAGCCAAAAATATTACTTTCAAGGTGAAAAAAACAAAATTCTTTCTTTTCCCTTTTCCCT
Organism: Solanum virginianum; assembly: GCA_000787875.1. Lineage (NCBI taxonomy): Eukaryota > Viridiplantae > Streptophyta > Magnoliopsida > Solanales > Solanaceae > Solanum > Solanum virginianum. The sequence continues at coordinate 28,787 of DF358967.1, read as the reverse complement.
TTGTTGGTTGCTTTTAAGGAAATACAAATTTGGAATCAAACTAATATTTCGCTATGCGCAGTATTTGAAAAAAGGGTTGAATTACAGACCTTTATTTGTATGCAGTTTTAACTTACATTTTTGTAAGGTGCCCTTTCCAACAACTCAAACATGTGACCACCTAGTCATACAACTATAACTTTACTAGTAACTCCATGACTTTTGATTAATTTGTATCGTTAAATGTGCAACTTTCACTCACTCTTCATTCCAAATTAGTTGTCATGTTGCATTTATCGAGAGTTAAACTATATTAACTTCAACAAGTATTTAAAAATATATTTTTTCATCATATTGACATGTGTGACAAATTGCAGCTGATAATACTTTTCACATAGTTTCTGAATACATAAATTTTTATAATAAAATATTATATTAATTTAATTCAATTTAACTTCAAAATTTAATCAAATTAACTCAATTCTTTAGATACTAGTCAACCTATGGTCCATGACAACTTTTTTGTGGCTTCACAATACATACTGTTGTTCGGATTCTCAAAAAAATATAGTCACAATCATGCTAAATCCTTTAAAAATACATTACCTTTAAAGAATTCAACATGTATCCATCAACATTTTTAAAAAGTTCGATTCTACAATATCTTTTATTCTTTTTATATATCGCCAGTACATAAAACTTAAACTCGTCCGTCAAAATGTAGAACACCACACCAGTGCCACCACCAGGAGCCATAGGAAAACAAGCAGTAGCATTTAGAATATCAGCAGATACAGCAGCCTTTGTGGGGTGCAAATTCTTGGGGGCACAAGATACACTTTATGATCATTTGGGAAGACATTATTATAAAGATTGTTATATTGAAGGCTCTGTGGATTTCATATTTGGCAATGGACTTTCTTTATTTGAGGTAATTAATAATCACTTCTCACTTTTACTTGTTTAAATTAAAAATAATCGACGAATATGTATGTATATATAATTGTGTATAATCAATATATAATTTGCTATGAAAAAACTATAGATAGTAAATCCGGTTGGATATTTGTGTGAAGATATTTTTTGAGAAATCAAGGAAATTTTCACTTTTAGTCCTTGAAATATTGACAAATTCTGATTTTGGTTCCTATATATCTATATTAAACATATTTGATCTTCAAATTTTCAAAATTATGCTTTTTTGATTATTTTTTTACTCGTAAATCTGTTTTTACGATATTTATTATATCTCTGACGTCTTCGATATAGCACAACTGTCCCCTTTCGTTTTTACTAGTACATGAAATCTATGATTTGACACCTGAAATTTTGTAACGAGTTAGATATAGTAGATCAAGCTGTTTACATATATCCTTGTTATATCCGTCTTTAAGATATTTATTATATCTCACACATTTCGGATATATTTCATCTATCCCTTTTAGTTTTTACGACATGAAACTTGTCACTTAAAAAAATTCGTTATGAGTCAAATAGTTTCATACATGTGCTTAACCTATTTTCTGTGTTTAAGTTCTAGCTCTTTCTACATCTTTTATATATATATATATATATATATATATATAATCAACCTAAACAACATATACATATATATCTCTTCTAATTTGCTATATAACCTCTTAAATTGTACAAACATCTGAACATCTACATGTCAGTGCATACAACATAAATTCAATGTCATTAAAAGTCATTTATGTTTTTTGATGATTGATGTTGATGTCAGCATATACAAATCTCGTCTAATTTGCTGCATAACCTCTTAAATTATACAAACAATTGTTTACATACATGTCAGTATATATAACGTGAATTTGATGTCATTAAAAATCATGTGTGTATTTTGATGATCGATGTTGATATTAGCATATACAAATCTCTTCTAATTTGCTACATAACCTCTTAAATTGTACAAACAACTGCTTACATACATGTCAGTACATATAACGTGAAATTGATGTTTTGATGATTGATGTTAATATCAACATATACAGGTCTCTTCTATTTTGCAACATAACCTCTTAAAAATTGTGCAAACAACTGCTTACATACATATCAGTATACACAACGTAAACTCGATGTCATTAAAAATGATGTGAATATTTTGATGATTGATGTTGTAGGGATGTCATTTGCATGCAATAGCACAAGTGACAGGGGCAGTAACAGCACAAGGAAGGAGTAGCATGTTGGAGGACACAGGGTTCAGTTTTGTGAGGTGTAAGGTCACAGGGTCAGGTGCATTGTACCTAGGTAGGGCATGGGGTCCTTTCTCTAGGGTCATATTTGCTTACACTTACATGGACAATATTATCATACCTAAAGGATGGCATAATTGGGGGGACCCCCTTAGAGAAATGTAAGTTTCCTTCTCACTCTCGGTCGTTTCATTTTATGTGATGGTGTTTGATTAAAAATTTGCATGAAGATTTTTTATTTGTATCTGAATATATAGGGACGAAGTTATAGTCATAAATTGAGGCATCTGAACTCGTAATTTCTTTTTTGCGAGATGTGTATATTTTCTGAGATTCGTACAGTATTATATGTTGACGCTCATGCTATAAGAAAATTAGATGGTGCACTTAATTAGTTGAAGCTTAGTTACTAAATACATGTTTTCCTCCTCTTTTTTTCCTTCTAAGTCAAACATCCATGTCTTAGGAATTTTAGATTCATCACTCTGTTGGAAGGATATGGTTAATATGAATTTTTCATGGGAAATAGATTCCTACGAACTAAACATACTCTTAACCTGACTTGATATTATTTGTTTTAAGTCAGATTAACATGTTTTACCAAAATATTTTTCATTATTAAGAATATCAACCACATTATAAAGTATTTTTTTCTTCGCTTCACTATACATGATATAAATCTAAATTAATCATGATCCTATACAAATATCAAACACGCAAAAAGAAAATGAGTCACGGTGTTTATTGATCCAAGCTTTATTTTAATTGACCTTTTAAAACCACTAAAAAGATGGTGCAAGTCCTACCTAATTTTTATATTTTATTTTTAAAAAACAAATAGATAGATTCAACCTTTTGATTTTTAATTAAAGAACAAAGTCTAGAACCTTAGATAAGTTTTTTTTTTTTTTTGCCAAAAATAGCAAAACCAGCCAAACTATAGATTAAAGTTTTTCTAATTTTTATTAATTATAAAATTATCTTTTTGTTATAATATATAGTTGGCGTGGGACGGTGGCCGTCCTTTTGTCTGTTATTTACCTTATAGCCACACAACATGGTATTGGAAATTTGTCATATTTAATCACTTTTTCAAGAATAGCCACTAACTTTAGTAGAAATTTGTCATATTAATCACCTTTTTCAGGAATAGCCACTAGCTTCACTATTCCACTATCTCCATATAATAAATTTCTTTATCATCCTTTTATCTCTAATAAATAATAAATGTATAAATAATTAGTTATCTTTTATCTTTAGCTAGAGTCGATAATATGAATTCTCATTGATCATATGATATATTATTTGTCATAAAATGGCTAAATTTATGATAGATTGATTAAATTTACGTTGATTATTAATTTCATATGACATTTTGTATGTGCTTGAAATCAATAACGTGGCAAGCTTAAATAGGCAAAGGCATCAACCTCATGATTTGAGTTGAACTTAAAAGTCGCGGGGGCAAAGTTATCTTATGCCTAGGGAGTTCATATAAATCTTCTTGTGCAAGATTTTTTTTTTAATTTATGAGTAGATGTCAAACTTCCTTCGACTAATATAATGCACAATAATGAAAAGGAGTTATATTTAAAAAGCCTTTACATGCCAAACCAAAAAAAAAAAAGTTGTTATTTAGGGTGTGTTTAATTGAGAATAATTAATGACCTTATGCATGCAGACAATGTATTAATTATGCTTTGATGCTAATCATTGATTAATTATTATGAACAGGTCCTCATGCAGTTAATATTTTTATTTTATTTTAATTTCATTTTTTTTTTGGTTGTTATTATAATATCATTAGTATCTTATTGTGCTTTTCCTATTATTTTCTGCGTGGCTTCTTCACTATTTCATTTTTTAATTGATTTTGATATGTGTTTTTCAATTCGAGAGTCTATCTGTAATGACCTCTTTATCTTACACGGATCAGGATAAGGTCTACATACACTATATACAGCACTCTCCTCGAATTCCACTTGTGAATTACACTGAATATGTTGTATTATCACACTTTATTATTATTATTATTAACTTATATTTTATTTTATTGTATATGTAACACTTAATTTTAGAATAATTAATGCTAAGAGAAAAGTTAGAAAAAAACAATTAATTCTCTCTCGAATTAATTATCTAAAATAACAACTATTTTAAAATAAATATTTGTAGTATACATGACAACTAAAACAAGATGGAGAAAGTACTATCTTATTGTGCTTTTCCTATTATTTTCTTCGTGACTTCTTCACTATCGCATTTCTTTTTCTTAGTAATTTTGATATACATTACTCAAGCCGAGGGTCTATTCGATACAACCTCCTTACCCCTACAATGGTTGGGCTAAGATCTGCATACACTGGACACATCACTTGCCCCGAACCTCACTTGTAAATTACACTGAATATGTCATCGTTATTATTATTATTATTATTTATTTATTTTTTTTTTTTTGGACAGGACTGTATTTTATGGACAATATAAATGTAGTGGACCAGGGGCAAGTTTTGCTGGGAGAGTTTCATGGTGTAGAGAATTAACTGACCAAGAAGCTAAGCCTTTTATTTCACTTAGCTTTATTGATGGCTCTGAATGGATCAATTTTTAATAAATAAATAAATAAATACATAATTTTTCTTCCCGGATTTTTTTTTAACTTACTTTGTAAAATCCATGTATCTTGTAGTAGTTCAAAGAGGCATAGAGTAGAAAAATCTTTGTGAAAATTATGATAATTTAAAGGTGAGATTTTCTTTTGATTAATGGTAGTATATGAATATCATATCAAGCATTCTAGCATTAAATATTGAAGGAAAAAAAAAGATTGAAAACATAAGTTTTTGTAAACTTGTCGTGTCATCTCGGAATTATTGATAGTATTAAAAACTCTCATCTACTTGACCAATTGAACTTACACTCCTAATATTGTAAGAAGAGTAAAATACACTCCTAAATTTTTATCAAGTTGATCGGTATTTTTAACACTAGTGATAGTTTAGATGTGTATTTTAGATTTGTTAATCAAACAGAGGAGTATTTTTAATACTATCAATAGTTTTAGGATGAAACTAATAACTTGCGCTAAGTTTAGAGGTGTTTTTAATAGTTTTCTCTAAAAATAACAGTAGTTTTTATTTTATGACACACACACATATTTCTGCATCATAATATTCTACAAGTTTGGTCCAACCCCATAAAAACTTATGTTCAACAAGATATAAGTTCGATTTCTAGTTACAAAAATTAACACACACATATATATATATATATTCGTACAAATATTTCAAATATGAAAGGTATAATAATACACAAATTCCATATGGGCCTCATTGGAAGAATGACCCAGTCTAGTATTAGTTGAAGCAATAGTTGGTCCACAATAGCAACACCAACAAGAAAAAATTGAACTTTTTCTAGAAAAAAAAAATGGATTCGACTATATGACTTCTCACTTGTTGAAATGAGTAATCGCTATACACTTCAATATAGTATCAAAGCGTGATTCATTTCACTTCTTGATTAGGTTTCATGTTAAATTGACCACGCCTTAAATATTCAGGACGTGTGCAGGTATCAAAAAGTCCCCATTGGATGTGAAAAGGAATAGGTGGTTTCTTTATATGACTTGGACAATCCTCATCTCTTAAGCTAATTTTTTTAGATTGAGTTAGATCGAGCGTCTAATTCTTTAGATTACGAATCATGTTTCTTCAATTAAATTCATTTCAAAACCAATATCATATAAAACAATTAAAAGAAAAGAAAAGAATCACTATATACACGATCCGTCTCATAAGAAAAAAGAAAGGAGGGTTGAAATAAAAATCACAAATGACAAAAGTAGTACGATAGAAATGGTTAGCTTCTCACAAGTGGCACCAAAATATGACAAAATTTCACATGATATTTTTATCAATTTGATTTATTTCGTATTTTTCGTCAAAAATAGTACTCACTCTGTTTCATATTAATTGAATTTGTGAGATAATGCACACATATTACGAAAAGCATTTAACGATAAAATTTACATCATACTTTCCACTATTGTTCTTTGTGAAATCATAAATGTGTAGTGTAATTTGTCTCCTAGAAAATATAAAACTTCAATAAATGAAAGGGTAAACATGGAAAAAGTTTCAGACATTCTTTTTGAACTTTGAGCAATTTAATTATTTTGAACATTGAAAAAAAATTCAAAAATTCAATTAATTTAAGACGGAAAAAGTAGTAAATAGAAACAAATATTGTTAGAAAGCCACCTACTTATATTAGCCAAAAATAACAAAACTTCCACCCGGATAATCCGGCCAATGATTGCCATTTTTTGAATTTTGAAATCAATCACTACTAATTTTCATGTAGTGACAAACAAATTAAATCCTCTATGCATAATATCTTGATTAATATTTTTTTTTTCACAATATTAATCTATCTTGATATTTATTGTCTAAAGATAACAAGTATTTTGAAAGACTAAACAACGATAAATGGAGTATCCACTTCAATAAGCAAGTCATAGAGAAGAGACGTGATATTTATGACTTGTCAATGCAAATCAAAATTAGTCATGCTTCAAAACGGATATAAGACCGTATTAATTACACTAACTAGCACTAAGATTAACCTTGAAAACTAGTTCAATGCAATCTTTAAGTCACATCATGCTTGTAACTTTACATCCAATATTCCCTTTTTTCCTATCTCTATCCACTATTCTATGTCTAGCTTCAAAAGAAAAAAAAATGTTCTATAGCCCTTAGGTCTATTTAAAATTTTCTTGTCTTCACCATTTCTACGACGGTCGTGTTGGGCTCCTACAACGCCCATTGAAGCGGTACATGAGTTGAGTTCAAAACACCCTGTTGGGCTCCTACAATGCCCATTGAAGCGGTACATGAGCTGAGTTCAGAACGCCCTAAGACAGTTGTCATTTATACTCTCACCATTTTGGATAGTCCCTTTCACCTTCTTGTACTCTTGTAGTGAACTCGGTTGAATGTCCAAGTTTGCTCATAACAACATCCTTGAAATTGATTTTGATTTTTTCTTGTGCTTGTGAACATGATCTTTGCATTTTTACACCACTTAATGAAGCCCTTGATTCCATCATTTCATTTAATGGCACCCTTTTCACCTTAGGTCCTAACAACTCTGGCCTTTGTTTTGGTGCACTTTGGGACCTTAATTTAGCCTTAAATGATTGTGTATTAGCCATGTAATTAGGATAATAATTATTATTAGTGTCATAATAATTATTCCTAAAATAACCACTTTCAACACACACACTTTTGGATGTTGGTGTAATTGAATGATTAGATCCACAAGAGTTTGCTGCAAACCTTGGTGTACCTTGGGCTGTTCCTACTGGTTGTTGGGCCCAATCTGAGGCCCATGAAGGCAGTACCACTTGTTCAAATGGATCATCACATGGATCAGAAGCCCAAGTGTTTGTTCTTCTGGATCTTGATTTGGGCCTTCCAGTATCCATTTCTACAATTTTAGCACTTTCTTCACTTATTATGTTTTTAGCCTCACATGATGATGATAGCCTTCTACTAGGCATTTGCATTGTACTTCCACTTCTTGATTCTTCAAACTTTTCCTATAATAAGACGTAACAAAGTCGAGACGTCAGAGAAGGATTTAGGACAAGTTCTGTGAGTAAATGCGGATTCAGAATTTAAACATGAAAGACTCAACACTTAAGGTATTAGCCATTGAACTCGTTTTATTTTGACATTGTGGTGCATACACGATATTCGTTGAAATTTAATAGATTATCACTACATATATTTATATTCAGTATCGAAAATGAACAAAAAAAGAGAAGAAGCAAACAGCAACATTTACTAGCCATTTTCAGCCCTATATTTGAAAAATAGCCACTTTCAAGGAATTTCAAAGTTCCACATTAGCCGCTTTTTGGCCCTATCTTTTAAAAAATAGCCACTATGTTAGAGTATCAAATTGCATGAGTGAAACTCTATGATAATATCTCGAAGTTTCACTTATGGAACTTGATAAAATGAGAATTGACAATTTTCGATTACAAGGACTAAAAAGTAGGTAAATGAGAATTTTACCCTGAAAATACTGATTCATTTGTATGATTTATCATTTTGGTTTGGACTATGTTTAGGTCAGCTCAGTGCACAAAACATCCCACATTCACACAACATGCGAAAAAAGGACCACACTCCGAGTTGTTTGACATAGACAACCTACCTTAATGAAACACTAATGTCTACTTCTACAATTCCAAACGTGTGGCCTATAGCTCAGACAGAGACAACTTTTACCGTCACTCCAAAACTACCATTTCAAGAAAAACCAAAAATATATACATACAATAAGATCACATATATAATCTAGATTAGGGATCTTACAAGTGATTTTCTTCCTCCTTTAGTTCTTTGGGCGCGTACACTTGCTTGTGCTCTCATTAAAGCTTGCATACTATGAAGTGTAGCATTAGCTTGTCTTCTTACCAAATAACCCCTAACCAATGCTTGTAATTTTACTAATCCTTTTAATGCCCTCAATGCCTTTCTTGCCTGTGAAAATCACATTTAAATAATAAATATAAATTTTAAACGAGTTTAACTTCTATATAAACAACAACAACAAACCAGTGAAATCCCACAAGTGGGGTCTGGGGAGGGTAGAATGTACACAGACATTACCACTACCTAAGTAGAGAGGTTGTTTCCTGGAACCCTCATCTCAAAACCCATACGCAGAACGGACTAGATATGATCAAAAGTAAAAGAACGAAAGCACAAGAAAGAAAGCAAAAGAAAGTATAATACAATTAACACATAAACAACAAATACTGACAATTACGTGCTAGAAAGAAAACGCTGCTACTCAACCCTATAAGGTCCCCTGACTACCTAACCCTACTAACCAATACTGAAAAATAATTTCTATACACTGAAAAATAATTGTTGGTTGGTAAGCTATTAGCAACTTTAAAACGGATTATATGTGTTACGTGTGAGATTACACTGAGTTTATTGTTTGAACATCATTAGTTTGAAGGGAAAAGGCATTTGAAGTTTAACTTTGAAAAGAGTTAAAAGTTATGTTTAAAATATAAAATAAAGTTGAAATTTTGTGAGAGATAAATAAAAAAACTCTAAAAATGATTTTTGGAACTTCAAATTCTATACTTTTGAGTTTGAAAGTTGAAATAAATAGTCAAACTGATAAATAAATATTATTTTAATTATTTTAAAATCAAAATTTATGATATAACGAGTCAAGAAAATATTTCTTAATATTTTAAAATTTATCTTTAAATATTTATTTGACCATAAGTAGTCAAACGGATTTAAAACAAAAATTTATGATATAACGAGTAAAGAAAAATATTTCTTATGATATTTTAAAATTTTATCTTTAAATATTTATTTAACCATAAAATGTAATTAATTTGTAAATAATACATCCCTATGAAATGCATGTAGATTTTATATATAGAGTAGTTGTTAAGATCCACTAAATTATTCTTCTTTTAAAAGGAAGCTTATTAATAGAAAATAGGCTGTGAGCTACACCTATAAGACAATTTTAAAGGAGACTTGTTTTTGCATTTTGGAGACTTTCCATCTCCAAACTTTAAGCAACAATAACGATATATTTAGTATAATTTTATGCCGGGTCAAAATAAAAAATTATTTTCGATAAATATTCTGTCACAAAATTTCAAACTTTTTTCGAATAAAATGAATATTCAAATACAACTTCAAAAATTCAAATCGTTAAGTTTCAAACTTTAAAATCTATACTTAAAAAGGAGCTTAATTTAATACATACATATATATATATCGTCGAAAATTTTAATATCTTAAAATAGAAAAAGGTACTTTATTTAATTAAAATAGTTGCATTAAATAAAGAGTTAACAAATGATTAAGCAATAATTATGAAATTTAGTGAATTACCAAAAATCCACGAAAAACTGTTTGAATTTTGGTTGCAGCCAAATGCTCACGGCCAAGCACGGCGTAGCCTCTGCCTTGGCTAGTCAATCTCACCACCGCAACCGCCGCTTGTGCGGCGGCGACGGCTGCATCCGCCGCCGCAGCGGTGGCGGCAGCCACCGCAATTGCATGCTTGCTCTGTTCCTTATCAGATTCGTGACCGTAGAAAGAGCTCAGCCACGCCGCTTCCGCCGGAGTAATGTTGGGCGGAATGGTGGCCGGATTGTGGCACAACCGGTCGGACACGGCGGTGGCGTCTCTGCCGGAATGGCCAAAACATGTGGTTCTGGTTCCAATTTTGCCCTTTTCATCAATTTCTGGGTTTTTTCTGCCAAACAAACCCTTCAACCACTTAATTGTTTTTCCCATTTGGGAATTTTTGGGGAATTTTGGGAGAAATCAATGGAACTTTTTTTTTTTTTACCAAGGGAAAAATAAATTAAAAGTGTAAGTGAAAGGCTTTATATAAAAGAGTGAAAGTGAGAGAAGCACTTTTTTTATAAAGCTAAAAAAATATGGTGAAAAGTTGCCAGAAATAAAGGAAATGTAAAAAGGCAAAAGAAAAAAAGAATTGTGAAATTGAAGTTTTAAATATAAAAAATATCCTCATATAATAAAATATTTTTTGCTTTTATGATTTTATACCGTTTAAATTTGAATTGCTTGAAATTTATGATTTTATACCGTTTAAATTTGAATTGGTTGAAATTTATGATTTACGAAAATAAGTTTGCAGTTACTTTAAGATCCCTTTATGTATACATGTCGTAAATGAGCTAGTAATTTCAGCTTAATTTATTATTTGACTGTGATAAATTAAAAAGTTTAATGTTACTTTAAGAACCCTTCAAATATACGTGTCGTAAATGAGCTAGTAATTTTAACTTAATTAATTATTTGACCGCGATAAATTAATGAAATTTGGTATAAATAGTTTGAAGTATAATTTTTGAATAAGGAGGGAAGAATTTTAAAATAATTAATTAAGAATAAAGAAGTGTTTGAAATCCAAATTTAGCCAAAGAAATAGGTGTACTTACCTTATCTCTCAAGACTAATTTTCAAATTCAAAAATTTGGTTAGAATCTATCAATATGCATATGTGAATATGAATATATTTATACATTAATAAAAATTCCACTTCAATTCAAAATAAATTAAAATTAACTAAATTTTAGCCTTTTAAAATTACTAAGCTTCCGTCGAATGAAAATCGATATAAATAATTACTTACTTAATAAAATCAATAGATGAATAATATATAGATCATACATGTATGTAAAATATATACTGACTAATAAATTATATATTTGACCAAGCGATTAATTTGTAAATTCCCCTTTATGTTGTACATAATAGGTGAATTTTTTAAAAGTCAAATACATAATTTTGAATTAGATTATTAAATTTGTAAATAATACATCCCTATGAAATGCATGTAGATTTTATATATAGAGTAGTTGTTAAGATCCACTAAATTATTCTTCTTTTAAAAGGAAGCTTATTAATAGAAAATAGGCTGTGAGCTACACCTATAAGACAATTTTAAAGGAAACAAATAAGAAATTGCCTTCCACCAAACAAAAAAAAAAAAAATTGCTCCTCCTATTTTCAAAATAAGCATGATTTTATTTTTTTTTTTCACAATCATCAAGAAAAAACACCATTTATTAAAAAATCACATCATTCATTAAAAAAAAAATTAAAATAATATTTAAATACTTCTTTAATATTACAAGGATATCGTCAAGACTAATTATTCTATTTGTTCCATATATAATTTGTTCACTTTCCTCTACGTCGTCCTTAAGTCCTTATATTCACTTTTATCTGTCACTATTTCGTTTTCTGAAGTTAACTTGACTAAATTTCAAAGTTAAGTTGAAGTGACTAAATTTAATATTAAAAATATAAAATTTAGATGGTTGAAAACTATACGAAAAATGCTATAAGTTACAATCTTTTTTATATTAATATGATAAAAAAGATACATTTTAAAATATTGATCAAAGTTCATATAGTATGACCTCGATAAGTGAAATAGTGAACAAAGAGAGTAATAAGTAAGAATGAAAATTTCACTAATTTATCTCTTAATTTTCTTTTTGAAACTTTAAAAAATTTTATTTACACCTCTAAAAGGAAAAATAATTAATTTTATTTTGATTTAATAACTTATTAAATAATTATTTTTATTAATATAAATAATTTATATTAAATTAAAAAAATATATAAAAAGTACTACTTTTAAAAAGGCCAAAAAATAAGTGAATTATTGATAGATAAACAGTCAAAGCTTTGGGGAAATGAGTCCCCACTTAAAAGACTTTTTAGACTTCAAAAAAAAAAAAAAAAGAGAAAATAAGATTTTATGGAAAATTGAAACATTTGTAACTTTCAACTTTCTCCAATTAGAAAATCAAGAAAAAAAAAAGGCAAATAAATAAAATAAAGTAAAAAAACTAAAGATGGAAAAAGAGAAAAAATAAAATAAAAAAAAACCTTTATGGAGCACAGTGTCCTAATTAAACAAATAATTATAGGTGAGAGGACAAATTGAAGTGAGAATATTTTTATCTAATTATAGGAACAAAAGTTCTTCCCACCAAGAAATTGGTCAAAAATTTATGCTGTAAGAATATTATTTTTCTATTAAATTTGGTCAAAAAATAATTTTTCACTGAATTAATATGATAAATTTTTGCATATAATCACTAAAAAATATATTAATTATGTTCTGTAGTTATTATTTTGAGTAATTACATTTCGTAATTATAGTTATAGCAGTATTTAGTTTTTGTATAGTGTTTGTATATTTCTCTCTACAATTTAATTTGCGCACAACTTTTGTATAATCGTGTACAACATTTATATAAATCGCGCGAATTATACAAAACTTATACTGTATTACAACGATATGTTTGTGAACCATAATTAATTCAAAATACAATTATGTTAGTTAATTAACTAATATATGTTTGCTTATCTGCATAATTTTTTCTATTTAAAACCATATTTATCCAACATATTTCTAAAAATAACATTCCTAATACAAAAAATATTTTATTTAAATTTAAAATTTATGATTAAAAATAAATAAATCTCAAATCGTCTATCCATACCTTTGAGTAAGGTTTTTTCTGACACTCTCGTGAATGCTTGGGCAAATTTAGAAGTACATATTCTTTTCTTGACTTTATATCTATTCTCTTCTTGTACTTCTTCTAATACTAAAAAATATAATATAATATAATTATAGCAATATGGAAAAACACATTTATAATTTTTATCATCGAGAAAAATTAAAATATAAATAAATATAATTACATGAAGAAGTTAAAAAAATCTAATAAAATTCTTTTATCTATCTATATAATCTAATAATTATATTACTGAGCATGTACAAAGAAAAAGCGTTTGACGCTTCTATTAGGAGATGCGAGAGATTGGATCTAGGGGTTACGTGGAGGGGTAGAAATAGATCGAAAAAGTATTGGGAGGACGTGATTAGACAAAATATGGTGTAATTTCGTATCACCGAGGACATGACCTTAGATAGGAAGGAGTGAAAGACGGGTATTAGAATAGAAGGTCAGACGACTAGTAGAGGTAGGATGATGTCTGGCCTTGTGATATAATAAGTTAGTAAAGGTAGTTGTGCATTTATATGTTACATTGTTATTGTCCGACATTTATTTTTGTTACTTTTATTATCTTTAAAATTTATCACCACTCTAGTTGTTTTATTTCATATATAGTTTTTTTCTGCTTTTGAGGATGATATTTTTGATACGAAGGTCTTTCGAAAACAATCTTTTTATCTCTATGAGATAGCAATAAAGTCTGCGTACATTTTATTTTCTTCAAATTCCATCGGTGGGGATTCCAACTACTATGATCCCAACTACTTTTTCCATTTTTTTTAGACCTTAGTAAATAATGCTATAAAATTCCAAAAATGTTATGATGTTACTAAAATTTGGAATTATTCTTTGGCTTTTGTTTACCACATATATATAATCTTGGAAGAATAAATTTATTGATTTGTTTTTCTTGGAACATCATTTTCTTATCTGTAAAATAAACTGACCAAGAACTTCTTCTGTTTAGGTACTTTATATATAGGCTGGTAAAAAAAGAATACTGTGGTAATTTCAGAAAACTTTTATCAAGTCTCAAAAACATAAAAACTTTTTGGGTGTGTTAGGATGAAAAGAAAATATTTTAAAGCGAATACGCCATGATATTTTTTTGACTTGCTTAAGTTTGAAATTCATGAAATCGTTATGATGTTTATTTCACACTAAAAATAATTGATTTTCAATAATTTTTCAAAATAATTCATGAAATCATCATGATTTTTTTGCATTAAAAATAGCTGTTTTTGAACAATTTTTTAAATATTGGCTATTTTCCAAAAGAGATTTAAAAAGTGGTTAGTTCGTACATTTTTAACTATATAAGTTTTATGTTGTTTTCACATTAAATTTAGTTGCTTTTGAACAAACTTTTAAATACTAGCCACTTTTAAAAATTGATCTAAAATGTGGTTACTTTGTACAAATTTTTTACTATATAAAGGCCTCCAATAGCTCTGAGCCCATTTATGGACTGGCCTAGCCTGGCTTCACATAGCTTCAAATAGCCCCATTACTAGTTAAATAGTGATTTTGACTTTGTTTTCTTTTACATTCGTCCTCATATTTCACTTGTAAGATTATACTCTCTCCGTTTTTGAAAGAATAATTTAATTTGACTTGATATAGAATTTTAATTTTTTTTTCCAATTTTGGGGTTCTAAATAAGAGTTATGTCGAATGTACCAAAATGCGTTTTAATCTTATGGCCTAAACATGTCTTGTGGAAAGTTGAAAGTAAAATATCGCTTAAAAAAAGGGTCATTTTTAAAAAAAAAATTAAAAAGAAAAAAGATCATTTTTCTTGAAACGAAGGAAGTATTATATGAGTGTATGTGTAAGCGCCTATATATATATATATATATATATATATATATATATATATATATATATAAAACGCACGCACACATTCATCTCTAGACTTCATTTGTCGTATCATAATAACTATTTGTAGTTGATTCGCAAAGACTCCATTTATTGAATTATACTGAATATATTGTTGTTTCCTCTATGTCTCATCCTTATAGTTTAAGATTTTTATTGTTTGATATAGACATATAGAAATGATAAAGAAAAGAAAAAAAACTTTTATTAGTTCAATTTAATAATCAAATAAATAATAACTAAACAAACAAAATAAACGAAAAATTACTCTGAATTGATGAGTCGAGTTATAACCCATTGTTTAACCTAAAATAACTCATCAATCTTGATAATAACATTCATTTGGGGGATGGGGGTCGTAATGTAATTCGTTTGGTGACTCAATTCATTTTAACTCATCCAATTATAGTTCGATTCGCCTATGTGAGGAACCTACTTGAATGCGATTTTGTGGTGGCCCAGCCCATCTACATGAGCCCACAATACAAAATCTGGGCCTCAAAGAACAAGTAAGCCCAATATGCTAATGATAGCATATAAAAGAAAAAATGAAACTAATACCATTCTTGTAATTCGGTCAAGCTCCTAACAAGATTTTTATGATTTTTAAGGCTTGAATGGAAGACCTTAAAGATGAATAAAATCTCAATTATCTTATCACGATCTATGTTAACAGTACATTTATTAATATGTTTTATATTAGTAAAGTCATTTTCATGATATAGTAGTAATATTTTGGTGTTTGATTACTTAAAATATTTGCCAATTTAAAAGAAATAATTTTTTTTTCTTACTTGTGGATGTAAATTTTCCTTTTAATCTTTTTTAATTTGCATTTGCTATTATATATTTATACCCACCAATCAATTTGATGATATATTTAAACAAAACATTTTTAACAAAAATGAGTTTCATTGTGGAAAAGAAATATATAAACGCATCTTTTAGAATAGGTGTTCAACATAATTTAATAATTTCAATTCAAGTTATGTATAAAAATCAAATTTAAACTTCAATTATTACTAATATTTACATCGTCATTATAAAATTCATAAATTTTAAATTTTGAATTCGTTAATAGCGAATAATCACATTGAGATAAGTGCCATATGTGCCCAATGTTGATCCAATAAGAATATACATCACCTCTTAGATGATTGATATTTGGCACTATGTGCAAATTGGTCCAATTGGTACCAAAAATATTGTGAAAAATTCTAATTTCTTCCAAATTTCAGTATTATCACATGACTTGCTAGATTCCCACCCAATTACTACAAATTATAAATATATATAAAAAAATTTAAAAATTAATATTAAATAAAATAATTAGAAAAAATGGCTAGTGGCTACTATTTTTTTATTTCTCGCTCGATATCAGTTACTCATATCA
>DF358968.1:81486-92904 GCA_000787875.1 Solanum virginianum | reverse complement strand
CTGGACACCCTAGATGGGTGTCAGTCACGGCCCCTAAACTGGGACGTGACATGTTTGCTCAGGAAGAAGAGCTAATAGAAAGACAACTTTTTTTGTAGTAGGTGTTTTCGTATTTGGATGTGCAGAAAAAGGATTTACTAAGGTGGAGAGTGTTTCGATTTGGGAAAAAATATCATGTATGTCTTTTGGTACGGGTTTGTTAGGAGATGAAGGCTAAGATATTTTTGGCTAAATGTACTTTTTCTTGCTTTTATTCTAGAGAATTTTAGGCAAGGTCAATAAGGATGTTGAAGAGCTTCAGAAAAGAGAAGTGAAAAGAAGAAAGAAAAGAGATAGAGTTTAATATAAAATAAGAAGGATGAACAGACATGCTTGGACCTTGACATGTTGTATCTCTTGAGTTTTTAAAAGTGATGTGATAACGATTTAGAAAAGGAATGAGTGACATGCAGAAAAATGAACATTTCTCAAAAGTATATTAAAAGTAATGAATTTAGATGCTAACCTTTCAGAGTGGATCAATTCCCTCTCTTGAATTATTGAGAGTCACTAGCTAGGATTTGTCCTATTGACCCTTTTTATTTATCCGATCTTGTAATATTTCAGGCATTTGAACATTGAAATATGATATAATTAAAAGTAGTGAAATATAAAGAATTACTATTCCCTCTCTCGTCATGCTTCCCCCTATCTTAAGGACAAACTATTTGCCCTATCACCTTGTTTTTTCTGTCTCAAGGACCATATCCGTGATATAAACTAGTCTACCTATTATCAATATATTTTTGTTATCTTAGACATTATAAAAAAGTAATAACAGTAAACCATACAAGATCAGAATGATCAGATACATTCTGAATAAATTCATGGCTAACTGGACAACATTAAACATGAATAGACAGGCAAAAAGGAGGAAATAAGAAGCATACTAGGTACAAAACAAGTAGATTCATAATTCAAACAAGGTTATATATCACAAATACTGCATAAATAAATACAAAAGAGAACAACCACTGACATAATAGGCACCACATACAGAAGAGAAGGAGTTTATAAAAAAAAAAAGAATAGGGAGATTAAAGAACCTAGGAGGAGGGGACTGAGAGGCTAGAGAATGAAGGGCCAACACCACACGTTCATTTTCAAAAGCATGAGTGTTTAGCAATTTCTTAGTTAGGTATTTTACTTCAGCAAGACTCTTGTTTTCAGCAGATAAGGAACTAACTTGAGCGTTTCAACTCTACATTTTTCTTCAATCCATCTTTGTTCAGCAGCTTATAACAAAATGTTAGACCAAGGCTGACATGGGACTTGTCTAACGAATGATGACTTTCGATTCTTCACTTCAAGGAGTAGAGTCGCTGCCCAAGAAGAGATTCATTACTACATGATTCCTAAGTCATATCATATTGCACTGTTGCTTTCAACTTAGCAATTTCAACATCACCGCCTGCTAATGCTACTGTCATATCCTCAAGGTATCATTTCAATTTTTCCTGTCACTTCAAAGAGTTTGATATATGTGACTTTCCTTTGTTTCTAGTTCTCCCTTTAATACACTCACATTCAAAGAGGGTGCTTGAAGAGAAAACTAATCGCTCTATCACATTCAATGTCTTGGTTTGCAAATTGAGCATTACAAATGATATTTTCGTTCATCATTCTACCTACATAGAAAAAGTATTGAAAAGATTTTATATGAATGGAGCACATCCATTGAGTACTCAGATGGTTGTTCGATCATTTGATGTGAATAATGATCTATTTCGACCTCAAGAAAAGAATGAGAAAATCCTTAGTTTTGAAATACCATATCTTAGTGCAATTGGTGCACTAATGTATCTTGGTAACACTACAAGGCCTGATATTGCATTTTTAGTTAATTTGTTGGTAAGGTATAGTTCTGCTCCTACTAAGAGATATTGGAATGGGATCAAACACATATTATGATATTTGAGAGGAACTATCGATATGAGTTTGTTTTATTCTAATGATTGCAACCCCGATCTTGTTGGTTATATTGATGTAGGGTATTTATCTGACCCACACAAAGCTTGATCTTAAATAGGCTATGTATTCCTATGTTGGGGGTACTTCAATATCTTAGAGATCTACAAACCAGTCTATTGTGGATACTTTATCAAATCATGCTGAGATCATAGCTGTTCATGAAGTAAGTTGAGAGTGTGTGTGGTTGAGGTCCATGGTACATCTCATTCAAGAGAAATATGGCTTGAAATCCGATAAAGTACCCACAGTTTTATATGAAGATAATGTTGTATGCATAACACAACTAAAGGGAGGATTTATAAAAAGGAGATAGAACGAAGCACATTTTGCAAAACTTTTCTATGCACATGAGCTCCAAAAGAATGGTGATATAAATGTGCAACAGATTCATTCGAGTGACAATATCACTGATTTATTCACCAAGTCTCTACCAACTACAACTTTCAAATAGATGGTACACAAGATTGGGACGCGAAGATTCAAGTCTTTGGACTGATATTCTCATTAGGGGGAGTTAATACGCGATGTACTCTTTCCTTTTAAGATTTTTAATAAGGCATCTAAAATGCGTATTATTAGATATTTGTTTTTTTTCCTTCACTGAAATTTTTTTGGCACTAGGTTTTATCTAGTAAGGTTTTAACGAGGCACATAATCTAGCTAATAGACATTCAAGTGAAAGTGTTATAAACATATTTTATAGTGAATGTCTATTATATGGATTCTTTTAAGAGTTAGAAATCCTACTTGAAAACCAAAACAGTTTCTTACTTGGAGACCAAGTCAGGTTTTCCCTATAAATATAAGTGTTTTCTTCATTGTTAAATACACTAGAACATTATTCAAGAGCAATAAGAAATCTTCTCTCTACTTTCTTCTTCTTTTACTTTATACTTTCATAACAGTTAGTCTATATATTACTTAAAAATATTTTCTGTGTAACCTAAATTTAAAAGTTAAATTACTAAAATATCCTTTTAATTATTTTTCTAAATATTACATTTAATTTTTATCTTTCAAAGAACTGTAAATAGACATAACCTTTCATCACACCTATTTGGAAGGGACTTCCTCTATCGAATAATTGTCTCAGAAAAAATATACATACATACATACATATATATATATATATATATATATTAATAATGCTATAATTTCAAGAATTCTCATGCGTAATTTGATTAGAAAGATGAAGCCGAGCAATAAGTGATGATGCAAATACATGAGAGACATCTCTTAGCATGTTATAATTTTGTTGGCTTGGCCCAGAAAAATTTTTATCCTCTAGGGGGCAAACACTTAGAAAAATTGTTGGAGGTGCAGAAATAAATCTTCCTTTGCTAGTTGAAGAGTAATAGAAGCTACATATAACATGTAAAGATATTGTTAAATGGCGCAATACGGGCTTGATTTAAAATAAACATCATGACAACATGCTAAAATTGTCTGAGGTGATAGTTTATGTAAGATGTATGAATATTGGCATCATATGCACCTGATCAGTAAATCCAGTCAAGTGAAAAATTATTCCTATTTTAAGGGTCTTAATAAAGACGAAGTTATACATTAGGGATGTAACATTTTCTTTGTTAGGTATCAAAAGTGTTGAGGTAAATGGAGTTTTGATAATAGATATAGGATCATGAAACATGTTGATTAGTCAGGTCCTTCATTGCACTGTCTCAGAGAGGAGAAGACTAGATGCCACAGGATGTGAAATAGATAGAGTACTTGTTGATAAGGTCACAACATTAAAGTAGGAAATCAATGCATAAATTATAGGGAATAAAAGAGTTGGTATGAGGAAGGAGTTTGAAAAATTGAAGAACTCTACTACTGCAAAAGATGGAAAACAAGGAGGTTACTTGATAAAGAACTCTGGTATGGAGAGGGAGTTGGAAAAGCTGAAGAACTCTACTACTGCAAAAGATGTAAAACAAGGAGGTTGACTTGATGAAGATCTATGGTGTGAAGAGGGAGTTGAAAAAGCTGAAGAACTCTACTACTGCAAAATATAGAAAATAAGGAGGTTGAATTAATAAAGAACTCTTCAGCAACTTGATTAAAAAGCACTAAAAAGATTCAGTGTAATCCACCTAGACAAAAAGCAAAAAAAGGTCTATGAAGTCTAGAATCTTGAGAGCAAATTAGTAGGTGCGTTTTATTGTTGAGCTACGTTCAGGAAGTTATTTAATTCTTTCTTGTTGAGTCATGTTGTCTTACTTAGCTCAGTGATCTATAAATTAAAATTAGGTATAGTCTTCAAGTTAGGGGCAACTCGAAGACTTAGGAACATAAATCTTGGGAGGTTTTTCTATAGTTGGGAGTTGTTTGAAGTTCGTTGCTGCTTGGATTACTAGGAATTGTAATCTTTTGTTGAGGCTCATTTTGATTTAGTGAAATTGGGAAAAATTCTTGTAGGGGTACAGGTCGTGGTTTTTCACCTTTTGTGAGTCGGGTGTTTCCATGTAAAAATTCTGCGTGCTCATTTTTTTTTACTTTTTTGCAACATATTTGCAAACTTGGTTCTTCGATTAGGCAAATTCATAGGTTGTGAAAATCTAACAATTTGTATTAGAGCATGTTTTGTTGTTAAAGGCAAACACCTAAGAATTGATCATAATGAATATTGCACCTCCTCTTGGATATATAGAAGGACAATCAATTGTGAGGCCACCATTCTTCAATAGAACTCATTTCGGATGGTGGAAAGCAAGGATGGACGACTTTATCCAAAGTAAAGATTATGAACTATGGGACAGAATCACTACGGGACCTACTATTCCAACGAAAACCATGGAAGGAAAACAAGTTCTAAAGGAAAGAAGGAAATTCACTGCTCATGACCTTGTAGCGTTAAGGAAAAATGCTAAAGCCAAAATAATTTTGGTCTGTGGACTGGGACCCGATGAGTATAAAAAGATATCAAATTGCACTACTGCTAAGCAAATTTGGAATGCTCTGACTATTGCACATGAGGATTATATGGCCTCTTTAGCAAAGAATTTCAAGAAATTTCCCAAGAAAGAGAAAGGGAGAGACAAGAGAGAAATAGGTAGCAAAAAGTAGTCTGATGACTCAAGAAGCAGAAAAGAGCCTGATGATAAAGATCAATCAGGATGCTACAAGTGTGGAAAAACTAATCATCATATCAAACAATGTCCACAATGGAAAATTGAGTGGAGAAAAGGAAGTGCTGAGGAAAAATTAAAAGACAAAGCTGCTAAGCAAAAGGAGAAAAAAGAGTATGCTATGATAGCTACTTGGGGCTCAAGATTCAAGGAATCGAACACTACAAATCTTGATAAGGTTACATTCATGGTTGCTGATGATTCAGATCTTGAAGAGGATGATAAATCTGAGGTAAATATTCTTGAACTAAAAGAAAGAGTAAAAAAGGTTGAAACTGAGCTGAAACAGTGCAAAATTGATTTCTTTGGTAAAAAAGAAAAGGTTAAAAAATTGACTCAGGAAATTTTTAACCTAAAAATGAATCTAGAAAGGGCAAATAGGTGGGCCCAGTTATCAAGAATAGTGAACCATCTATGAAGTAGGAATCATAGTGAGAAAGTTGGAATATGGTTCTATCAAGAGAATGTCACTACCACTGACTTTATCACTACTACTGACTTGTGCTATCTTTGTGGATAGATTGAACATCCCACTACTGAGTGTCCAATTGCAAAAAATGTCTGAACCGGGAACACGAGCCTTCTAAATAAAAAGTGAACTAAAAATGATAAAAGAAATAAGTCAAAGAATGTGTTGCCAAGCTAGGTAAGAAGGGATCTTATTCATCTTTTCTACAATAGGAAGGGACCCAAGCTAGTCTGGGTTCCTAAAACTAACCCTTGAATTGTTTTGCATGCTATAGTGAAAGAAAGCAAGCATTGGTACAAGGATAGTGCTTGCTCAAGGCATATGACTGGGGATAAACTCAAATTTCTTTCACTAGCACCATTCAAAAGGGGAAATGTTTCCTTCAGAGATTAAAAAAAATTATTGTTGAAGTTGGAAAGATTAGTAGAAGTGAATCAAGGGCCTTGGAAGAGGTTGTAGGGTTAAAAACTGTACACAAAAGAGATAGCTCTGATTGCCAAAAGGCATAAAAATGTGTACAAGGCTGACATCATGGAAATGCCAGGTACACAGCTGAAATACTTGAGTGATATTGCTAATGATCCTTTACTTTGACACAAAAGATTTTGACATGCAAGTCTAAAGCAACTAGATACTCTAGCATCAAAGGACATAATTATAGGGCAGCCTAAAACTAAGTTCAAAGACAACAAAGTATGCAGCGCATATGTTAAGGAGAAGCAAGTAAGATTATCCTTCAAGTCAAAGAACCAGGTAAGCACTACTAGGTGTCTGGAATTGGTTCATATCGACATATGTGGGCCCATGAGGGTAAAAAGTAAATGTGGTAAAAGGATGACATTATGAGATAGAGCACAGGACAGAGCAACAAGCAATGCTACCTGGTTCATCTATAGGATAACTGGAGAGCTCACAGCCAGGGGGAACTATAAGTTCTGAAACTCAGTTTGCTGATTCAGGATGTATCCAATTATAATCTGTAAAAGCTGAACAAACTCAAGAATTTGCCAAGCTGATGAATGGAGAATTTCTGATGAGCGTGATGGGGGAACTCAAGAGGATTTTTAGGTCTCTCAAGGGAATTTCGAAAATGAGACTTTGTTACTCTAAAGGTAGTAGTTTCAACCTTGTAAGATATACTAATGATGACTATGCTGGTTATTTAGTGGACATAAAAGTACTTCAGGTATGACTCACTTTCTTGGAACATATTTGATTTCCTAGTCCATTAAGAAACAACTCTGTAGCCTTATCAACTACTAAGGCTGAAAATGTGGCAGCTGGATCATATTGTTCTTAGTTGCTCTGGATTAAGCAACAACTGCTAAATTTTGGTGTAGATATTGGTTGTGTTCCTA
This sequence comes from Solanum virginianum, assembly GCA_000787875.1. Taxonomy (NCBI): domain Eukaryota; kingdom Viridiplantae; phylum Streptophyta; class Magnoliopsida; order Solanales; family Solanaceae; genus Solanum; species Solanum virginianum. The sequence continues at coordinate 85,936 of DF358968.1, read as the reverse complement.
TTCTTTGTGATAATACCAGTGCTATTAATATTGCTAAGAATTTTGTTCAGCATAAAAGAACTAAACATGTTAATATAAGACACCATTTTCTTCGTGACAGTGTGGGAAAAAGTTATGTTTCAATAATGTTTTGTCTTATTGAGAATCAAATTGCTGACGTCTTTACTAAAGCACTAAGTGGGGAACACTTTGAAAAAATTATATTAGACTTGGGGATGATTAAGATTACATAAACTTTCCTCGATGATTGGCTAGAGAATTAGGTTTTGTACTAACATCTAAAATAAGTTCTCATTTCAATTCTTACATGTAGTGCATCCCAAAATCCAAAAAAATGGACTAAGTCTACATTGATGTGTATTATAGTGTGCAGGTTACTAGCTCAGTGCAGAGGCTGAGGGAAAGGTGAAAATAAATAAGGTAATAATTGTTTTGTGTCTAACATAATGATTGATAAATAAAGGTACCCTAACCTATTCTTTCTCTTCCCTAGGCAATGATAATTTTTTTTACCTAAAACCCACATATCCTTTCATACTTCATTCACTTTCAAAAGCACTCCCTCATTCGGGGTCGAGTCATTATAGGGTTTGGGGGGGCGGTCTGACATGGATATTCTTCTTTCTAAATTAGAATTTCAAGGGTGGTCTGACCTGTTTATCTTAGGTAATAATATAAGAAAATTCGCTAAGCCGAGATGTTTGAGTTTTATGGGAGGGGAATGGTGCATGATTCTGTTTTCATCACTACTGTTTGGGGTAAGTCTATTAATCTTAGTTCTCTAGACATTGGGAGAATTTTGGGAATTCCTAATGAGGGTTGGGATCATTATGTCCGACACAAATGACCTATCTTTTGCTCTTGAAATTTCACTTAAGTTCTTAGGTCATCCTACCTTGGCTCAGCATAGCCATGTCTTGCACAGAGAAATAACCTCTCTTTATAGGTTGTATTTTAATGTGGTGCACAAGGTCCACATTTCTCGAAAGGAAAAAAGGTTTGAGGCTAGTTTCTTTGACCTAACTTTGATAGAACTGTTAGATACAAACGTTTCTATCAATCTGCCTAGCCTAGTTCTTAAACATATGTAGTGTGTCCTTATCTAGGATAAAAATGGGCATGCCCTCCCATATGGCTAGTGTTCTCTCATCTCTTTAAGGCATATTATGTTCCTTTTCAAGTTTAGATCATGCAAACGACTAAGGATGTGTTTGGACAGATAAACTACGCTGCTCGACCTATTTTTATGCAGCATGCTGGCACCCCTCTTCATAAACTTCAACTTTCTTTGGATGTCAAGACTATAAAACTAGCCATTGCATATCAAAAGTTTGCACAGGAGCGAAGTGGCCTGCTTTCTCGGATCTCTGACCTAGGGGACATTCTGCACAAGGAATGTGCTGCTCATGCTGACATTGTTCACAACCTATCCTTGTTGATTCCCTCTAATGCCCCTTCTACCTGACCTGTTCCTTTAATCTATTTCTGATTTTTGGGTAACTGCTCATGTTACCAGTAACTTTGTCAAGATGCTTAACTTTTGTTTCTAGTTAATTTTCCTTTCTAACCTATCTTTTGTATACTGATCTCAATGTATTTTTTCTATCTTTAATGCATACAAATGTTTCTTGTTCTACTTTGTGTTATTGGTGATAACTATGTGTGGCCTTGACTTATGCGTACTTATTTCTTGGTATGATTGTTACAAAGCTTGGTTTTTTTATAATGCCAAAAGGGGAAAGTTATATCTGAGGTGTGCAATGTTTATAACCCTTATTTAACCTGTTTCATTCTCGAGGTTCCTTCTTAGTAGCTGCAGGCAAGATAGATGGATGCTGATACTCAGGAAGTTTGTCATCATAAAAAAAGGGGAATATGTTGAGGTAAATGGAGTTTTGATGATGGACACAGGATCATGAAACATGTTGATTAGTTAGGTCCTTTATTACACTGTCTTAGAAAGGAGAAGACTAGATGCCACAAGATGCGAAATGGATAGAGTACTTGGAAATAAGGTCGCAACATTAAAGTAGGAAGTCAATTCAGAAATTACAGGGAATAAAAGAGTTGGTATGAAGAAGGAGTTCAATAAGTTGAAGAACTCTACTACTGCAAAAGATGAAAAACAAGGAGGTTGATTTGATGAAGAACTCTGGTGTGAAGAGGGAGTTGGAAAAGCTGAAGAACTCTACTACTGCAAAAGATGGAAAACAAGGAGGTTGACTTGATGAAGAACTCTGGTGTGAAGAGCGAGTTGGAAAAGCTGAAGAACTCTACTACTACAAAAGACGAAAAACAAGGAGGTTGACTTAATGAAAAACTCTTCAGCAACTTAATTAAAAAGGGCTAAAAAGATTTAGTGTAATCCACCTAGACAAAAAGCAAAAAAGGGTCTGTGAAGTCTAGAGTCTTCAGAGCATATTAGTAGGTGTGTTTCATTGTTGAGCTATGTCCCGGAAGTTATTTAATTCTTTCTTGTTGAGTCGTGTTGTCTTACTTAGCTCAGTGATCTATAAAATGAGATTAGGTATATTCTTCAAGTTGGGGGCAACTCAAAGACTTGGGAACATAAACCTTGGGAGGTTTGTGTATAGTTATGAGTTGTTTGAAGTTTGTTGTTGCTTAGATTACTAGGAATTGTAATATTTTGTTGAAGCTCATTTTGATTTAGTGAAGTTGGGAAAAATTCCTGTAGGGGTACAGGTCGTGGTTTTTTCACCTTTTGTGAGCGGGTGTTTCCACGTATTAATTCTGTGTTCTCATTTGTTTTTACTTTTTGAAAACACATCTGCAAACTTGGTTCTTCGATTAGGCAAATCCATAGGTTGTGCAAATCTAACAAAAAGCAGTAGAGGAAGAAAATAAATTGTTATTACTCAGTTGCCAGATAGATTTTTTTAGGTCTTTCTTGTTAATTGAGGTGTCTTTGATTAAACTCAATCTCTAAGGTCATGGAAGAGATAAACTCTCATAGTTTTTCGTTGTTGGTTAATGATTTAAGTTTTCGCTTTGACATTACCGAATTTATGAATGGGATTAATCAAATGATACGAAGAACCATTATTGGTCCAATTGTCCTGCTAGAACATGACATTGAATAGATAGTAGTATTCTTTTTGTTTCTATACGATGCAAGACTAGAATTTTTAGGTGCAATAAATTTGGATATGGGATTGCTTCCCTGAGATATTTAGCAATAAGAAAACTAGACCAAATACAAGGTTCAATTTTAGTCTCCATCGTTTCATAGCTGAGAAAGTTTTACAAATGTCAATGAGACCCTTAAAATCAAGACCTACTTCTTAGTAGCGAAAGGACACATATTAGGATCAATGGTAGTTATTCTTTCCATCTTTCCATTTTATTACTAATTCAATATTAACAATTACAAGAGGCATTAAAGAAGAAAATATATGGAGGGTCTGAAAAAGAAGAATATGCTCGATGATAATAGCTTTAATTTTTGGGGACAAATTTTCTTTTTATCGATCATAATAGATTGAGCAACTAAGACAATTAAAAGAAAAAGCATCCGGTTTATATTCAGTCCACCTCTTAGTCCGAGCATGTCAGTCTTTTTATGAGTTAAAAAAAAACTTTTATTCTTATTAATCTCCTGGCAAGAAGCCTTCTAATACCATTTCAATAGTTTCATAATCAGTTTTATAGAGTATTTATCACTAGAGGCGAACACGACAATATCATCACCATAGCTAAGATAATTTAATAGGAGAGCAATTTTTATGTATAGAGAAACCATGGCCCTACTAAAAATAATGAAAAAATCGATGGATAAGGTCAGTTCAAAAAATCTACAGAAAACTGATCCGTTTGTAACTTTTGTGAAAAAAATATTTAATAAAAAATGGATGTCCGTTGATTCTTTTCTGCGCTAAATTATAGATTTTTAATTTTTTTTCTTTTAACGAAAATCAGCTATCCCTCATTCTTTTATTTTATAAAAATTGACGAACATGGTCAGATTGAAGTGCAAACTATAATTGAAGAGTATAAATAAAAATGATGAAAATTATTTTGTTAAAGAACTTGTGTCATCGAGTGGTAGAATTATCTAGGGTCATAAGAAATCCTCCATCTATTCATTTTATATGAGTTAATTTGACTTGACATGAAATATAAGAAAGGAAGAAAGACTTTTGAAATGTGTAGTCTAAAATAAGTGACAGATGTTTATGTGACCGTAAATCATTTTACTTTTAAAATGTGTAATCTAAAATAAGTGATAAATGCTTATATAACTGTAAATCATTTCATTAAATGTAAAATGAATATTGTAAAATTAGATCATCTATAATCTATATCTATCTTGTTATATGTATATATAAAACCCTAAAACCATGAAATCTTTTGGATGATATGATGCTGTAAAATACTATTTAAACTGACAAAGTATGAAATTTAAACTCACAGGAAATTAAAGTAAAAAATG